>CM068827.1:28333134-28565634 GCA_028554795.2 Sinohyriopsis cumingii
ATTTTCAAGATGGCTCTTATGGTGGCCATTTTGGATATCAGATTCACACAATTTCCATTCATTACCAACCAGACATCAAAAGAAGTCTTTTGGTTTAAGTACAATATGAATATGATCACACATCATGAAGTAGGGATAATGAGATTTTCCAGAAAGCCTTTGTGGTCGAAGTCAGATTGTCACAATTTTCATCTATGAGCAACTGGACATCATAAGAAGTCTTTTAGTGAAAACCCCATGCTGATAAGACCCTTCATTTTGAAGTAGTTGAATATTTTCAAGATGTCCCCTATTTCTATATGACCATCCATTCAGATTGGATGTGAGAGCAGCACCAATTTTATTTAGGCTGAAGCAGACATCATAATAAGTCATCTGATGAAACCCACTGTCAATATGACTTTTCAGTCAGGTTAAATAGTATTAACAAGATTTAAAAGATGATTGCTGTGATGGTCATATTGGATCATACATTTTCATTTAGGAACAACTGGACACAAAAAGAAGTCTTTTAGTGACAACTCCAGGAGTAGCAATAACAAGACTTTCAAGATGGACTCTATGGTGGCCATATTAGAGATTAGCAAAATTTCCATTTTGGGAAAATATAGAGATTATAAGAAGTCTTCTGGTGAAAACCCCTTGTCAATATGTCTTTCTACTAAGAACGAGTACTGAGAACGATGTTCAAAATGATTACCATGGTGGCCAAATTGGATGTCAAATTATCACCAATGTCAACAAGGACCAACAAGACATCATAATAAATCTTTTAATGAAAACCCCATGTTGATATGACCATCCATTCAGGAGAAGAAGTAATAACAATAGTTTCAAGATGGCCACTGTTTCAGCCATATTGGATGTGTAAGTGGTTCCATTTTCATTTGGGACCAAATAGACCAAGGAATGAATGTATGTGTAAAGTTTCATATCAATCCACCAAGTAGTTTAGGAGGAACAGCAATAACAAACTTGTGCTAATGAATGGATAGTCTTTGACCAGTACAGATACAAATCACACAGGATTCCCAAATCACTCACATAAGGAAGTTTCCAGAATGTTTGAATCATTGATATAAAGCCTACTACCAATAAACTCCAAATTTATGTCCCCCAATTATTTAATATTATATCTGCTAAATCATGAGGCTTGAGGGCAAAGTTTATTTACCTTGCACTGACTTGAATCTGATTATGTTACACGAATAACAAATTTGGCTGTTAGAGTAAAGAGGAGCATGACTTAGTGAATGCTCAAATTAAATAATAAAGTGTCATCATGTATCAATACAGTAGACGTGCTGAGTAATGGAAATAAGTGTCAAGTTTCCTGGTGATACATTTTATTTTAAAAGTTCTAAGATACTGGAATAACACAAAATGTAGGCTTTGTTGCATCAAAGACCATGGCATTAAAACAGAAAATACAGATCAAGAAGTAAAATAATAGTTTTGAATGCTAAGGCTCAGAAAATTTAAATATTGTCTAACTAGATTTTTCAATATTAATTATATTCATTCAGTTTTAACAGAACAGGTATATCTAGCAACATACCTGAGTAGATAAATGTTAAACCTTTTGTTTATTATTTTGGAGTTGGTAAATACAGAGCCTCATTTCAAACGAATTTGTAGCTGTCTGTTAGTGCTTGCATTTATAAGTCCTATGAAAAGGAAATCTAATTTATTTTCTAGATACATCACCCTTGCCAACACATAGCATCCAAAATAAAAGTACAGGTCCACATTCGTAACAGAATGGGTGAGTCCATTCTCAAATGTAAGCAGGAACATAGTGTGCCTTCAAGTGCACCAAGGAATCAAATACTCATGAACTTTCCACTGTCTGAGGGTAGTGGTATCATCTGTCTACAATTATATTTACTGTTTACCTACCTAACCTAAACCTTGCAGAACTGAGTTTTAAAAAATTGTCTTTTTCAATGGAGATAATTCTGTCAGTCTTTTCCAATGGAGATAATTCTGTCAGTCTTTTCCAATGGAGATAATTCTGTCAGTCTTTTCAATGGAGATAATTCTGTCAGTCTTTAAGAAACTGAGTGCTGATGAACTCCTTAATATTAGCATCTAAATTACTAGCTAAGATAATAAGTGTACAATTGGCATAATATCCGTAAACCATTAGGCTAAAAATCTTTGAAAAAATTCATGCTACATCTTATGGACATACATTTTGAAAGCAGAATTATTATGAAGAGAGATCCTAGAATTTCAAAGCCTATTAATGCTTACAAAGGTCGGACAATTAGACAGATGGATGCCCACTGTAAATATGACCTTCATTTTGAAAAGAACACTGCATCTGAATAGACAGGTTGTCAAAAAAATTGCTAACAGTGAGATCCACCTCTCCAACTCATTCCCTGTAAGCTACCACTAGTCAATTTGATATCTCTGTATTCTTAAGAATGTAGAACTTTGTTCACATTTCATCAATTATCTTTAACTAGAGGTGTATTTTCTGCTAGATCATGGAAATCATTACTGCAGTAAGCTCAAAAATCAAACCCTCTGTATTTTATAACAAGCTATAATTTAGAGATAATGACTGTAAGTAGAAAATTTCATGATGGCTTATTGGTAATTAAACCTTTAAAGTCACTACAATGCATCTGAATTGGTGCATATTCTGTTATCAATCTTCAAAATATAAAAGCTGAAAATTATCCTCCACACCAACAGTTTGCACAAATTATTATATTGACTAAATCAATATCGCCCAATAAA
This sequence comes from Sinohyriopsis cumingii, assembly GCA_028554795.2. Classification (NCBI taxonomy): domain Eukaryota; kingdom Metazoa; phylum Mollusca; class Bivalvia; order Unionida; family Unionidae; genus Sinohyriopsis; species Sinohyriopsis cumingii. Next base: position 28,335,886 of record CM068827.1, read on the forward strand.
TACAGACTAGAGTAAAAACTGTTGTTAGTGATCTCTGCTATGAGCAACCACCTGTCATTTCCGACCAGTCATAGTGCACGAATAGATTTTATTATATAAATGCTCTGTCATGAGTGACCACCTGCTGAATGTGACCAGCTACCATGATGTCTTGGCAAAATATGCATTTCAACACTGCAATGAATGCAATTGCAAAAATGAGGATAAACTCCACCGATCTTTATTTAATCGAATGACCATTTATACACTCAAAAAAAAAAAGGCTGCCTACTGGCATCTGAAATTTTGTAGGCAAGCTAGTGTTTCATATTTTCTATTGTAAAGCAGACTAAAAGTACCTGTAGAGTATTCCAGCGTTTGGCTGTATCTAACTCTATGAACGACCATCCGTATCATGAGAACATAGACAAACACCACTGACCTTTATGTAATCATTTGCAACAATGATCGCTTTAATAGTAAAGATTCTTCTGATAAAAAACAAGCATGAAAAGAACAAAAAAAACAATAAAAGGGTTCCTGACTGCCTGGTTTGTATACAGTGACAGATGGTACAGTCCGTAAACCAGTCTAATATACAGTTTGCAAATGTGCCATTGTAGTGCCAAAATTAACATAGTGGTCGCCTATAATGTTTCTCCTTAGAGTTAATCCGGACTGGTTGGGGGGGTTTTGAATAATGTTTTTGTCTAGTAAACCAGTAAGTGAGAATCATTTGAGGGATTAGGCTGATAGTGTTAAAGGCTTGTGATGTTTGTTGTATTTCCCCACTCCATATGTTGGTGATTACATCCCATTCACCATGCTGTCATCTATTCGAGTTGGTGTGATTGGGTTGTACTCTTTGTTTACAGAGTTAATCCCTGCATGTCTTCTTTGAATCAAGCCACTGACTTTTATCTCTGAGTAAATGATTTTGTTTCTGGATGATATAACTGTTTCTTTTTATTTCATTAACTGTTAGCTATGCAATGCACATGTATAGATATTTTTATTTCATTAACTGTTAGCTATGCAATGCACATGTATAGATTTTTCATATTTTTATTTCATTAACTGTTAGCTATGCAATGCACAGGTAGAGATTTTTCATATTTTCCCAAAGCCTAGTCAAAACCGTCTTTACAATCGATATTACAACTGTGCACTAATAATGTTGACACCTTGTACCTTAATTACAATGGAAGAATCGCCAACTAAAATGAGACAACAATTAACACTGAAGACAAAAATTACTCTGACTGAAAGAAGTGAAAAAGAGCAGACCACTTGCAAAATAGCCTTTTAAATGTCGGTAAAACAAATTTAGGGTGTTATAAAGGTAAAGGAGCAAATCAGAAATGATTTCATATGCTAATACATGTACATGTGATCTTCAAATGTAAATGTGATTTCATGTTTAATTATTGCAGTATAATTTTGTTTTCAGATGAATGCATACAATATTTTAGCAAGAACTATTAATAAAGAACAGAATATATGTACAGTGATTGTGGTTATTTTTCTTTAAATTGTTCTGAAACTGGACCTCGGAAACTGGTCTTTGTGTATAAACCTGTTATGAGAGACCATTTTTTGTTGGCAGAAGGGGCGGTCTCTCATAACAAGTTTTACTGTATTACAGTTTGAATGTTTATCCCATCTGAAATGAGTATAACGAAATCATGACTCTCAGTCGATGTGCCAAATGTATCATGCTCTGCATACAAAATAAATCCTGTGCTTAATACTGTAATGTTAACTCCATTCCATGACAATACGTATAGGTATAACTATACTGACAACAGTTTTCATTATGAACTGCCCAATACAAATGGCAAGTAGTACAGGCAAACTTTTTTCTCTATGTATTTCAAGTAACAGGATTTAGCTGAAATTTTCCTTGTGCTTTAACAGAATGAGTAAATAAATCATGATATCTTGTTCACAATTGATCTGATATCATTAACAGTCCTTACAGTCTTGTATTTCATTTATATCTATCACCTGATGAAATCATAATCTTGGCCAGTGTGCGATTTCATTCACATGGTTCTAAACATTATTTATTTTCTGTTGGAGGATATCAAAATCAGTTTCATTCACAAGCTTTACTGACATTATTCAGAAAAACCTGCAAGCCTCTAGATACTTCAATCCACTAATAGCATCATAACATTTGGTGCATTCAATGCCAAGGAAGGAGCCAAATGTTGACAGAACTCAACTGGGTTTGGCCACATTCGTTCATAGGCATGTTCATTTATTCTTTACCCTCTGCACCATCTCAGCGGCTCAATTAACTATCTGTGTCGGTAGTAAAGTTAGTTCTTAAGGGCATAATATGTAGTGTTGGGTCTGTGGACATTTCACTTCGGAGCTTGGTGGCTGCATGTGTAAGTTGCAGGGCTGCATCTGGGTGGGCTGTCCCTGGCAGCATGGTACATTCCCGCTCCAACATTGCCCCCATTGCATCTAGAAGCTCATGAAAACCAAATGCCAAGGCAGCCTTCCTGATCCTATTCAGCTCCTGTAAGAGAAGGCTGACACCTGAGCTGGACAAGATATCATTTTTATCACACTGAGCAAGACGTCATTATTATCACATTTAACATAAAACATACTCATATATAATGCAAACTCCCACTGCAAAGAGCATAGATCTTTCAGCACATAAAGATATGAGATAGCAGACCTGGTTCTCTACTGCCTTCAGTTTGGTAAGCAAATATTTTATGTTATTATATTTGTGTACTGTCTGATATCTCAGGTGGAGGATTTGTTTTGAGATGTGGTAAACTCAGAAGTTCATTGGCTAGGCCACAGCAAAATGTCCATCCAACATATCAGATAAAACACATGAAGTAGTGTTTATTATGTATAACAAATTATATTACATTAAATAATTGAATACATACTCTAAATTATAACAGACAAAATAATCTGTTTATTATATATTCTATCTTCCAACACATATAAGGGGTCATGACTCTTCTAAACGATGATATGGAAATCATGAAATCCAACTCCTACAAGGTCATGTGAATACATGTAATATCCAATGTAAAGTTATGAAGTCAACTGACAAGTCCATATCTCTTTCAAAAATTAAATAGATGATAAAAGTCACGTCTAAATCCAAGAAACATCAAATTGTATCAAAACATGATGATTACAAGCAACATACCATGTAAAGATATGAAATTGACTAACAAGGGCCATAACTCTGTCCAAACAGGCCTCTGAATACAGCAGTACCCTGGTCTTTCTTGGGCAAATAAGTTACTTGTGTGCATTATTGTTATGTGTTTTTTTAAACACACATGCAACAGCAGATTTGGATGGCTGAGCCCTTCTCAAATTATTTTGCCTACAATGCTCTTAGTTTTTTGTTGACTCATGGAATGGTCCTTCACTGTGCAATAAACCCAAGTGATAGATTAATTCACTGTGAAGAGAAACCAGATCAGAAACAAGCAAGGAATACTTTCATAAAACATAACAGAATAAATTTCTTTCCAAGCTATTTTTTTACAGAAAACATTTGTTACATAACGAAGAGTTGTTTTTTTTCTCCTGAGTTTTATGTTGTAGTTTTTTATTTATATATTGTATTTTTTTTTTAAATTTAGTCCCAAAGGCGTATTATTTTTTCGAACACATTCATATCAGAAATATCACCTCCAGAGCGGCAACCAGGTAAACCAATTAGATGAAAAATCATCCCTTAACATACATGGATCTAGCTCTTTATGAAACTCATCAGCAATTTTGATGCTTCAAACCCAAATACTAAGTCTGCCTTAAATCAGATCAAAGTATTGACTCCAGCATGGTAACAAGCAATAGTTGATAGAGAGACAATACATAATACACAATAGATGATACACAATGGACAGAACCATAATAAAAAGTTCACTTGACCGTATGGTCATGTGAGCTAAAAATGGAGTAATCAACTGCATCATTATATGTCAAGGGGTTCTTGACCTGTGCTGGTTTCAGTCAAAATCCTATTGAAAGATATGAAGCTAGTTGGCAAAAGCAATAACTCTCCAAAAGTTAACAGGACAAACATATAAAAGGCACATCTTGATCAACAATGCAATGTACACTCAAAATTGCATCAAAATATGTACCAATTCCTAAGCTTGCTGGTTACAAGGATCTGCTGACGTGTAGATTTAAACAGATGGAAAAAGGGCAATAACTCCATCAAAATTGGAGCTAAAAAGACAAAACCTTCAAAAGGCACATTTACATGTAACAATCAAAAGGTATCAAATTATGTGTAAAAGGGTTGCATAATTTCGCTGGTTAAAAGATGTGTGAATGTGAAGTATGATAATTTCTACAGAAGAATCAGTTTATATAAATTGAATTTCAATGTGGGCCCTAATTAGTATTATAAATTTGATATCTGTATGGAAACAAATAAATTCATTTAAATGTGCTCCTTTTATTATTGTACCTAAGCTGGAAGAACAGCAGATTCATAATCCAAGGGTCACAAGTTTGATACCCGACCAAGACAGCCTCAGTAAGCTGACTCACTATATCTCTGGGAAAGGCACTAAAACTCCATATCACTGGCATGATATTATCAATACTGTGTTGAAACTAATGTTAAAATCTAACCAACCGACATGTTTTCTCAACGTCTGTAGTAATTTAATTCATGGTCTCCATGAGCATCTCAGGCTAACAGGATCATGTCATGACACATCCATATCAAAAACATATATCACATGATGATGACCTATATGGAGTTAATTTACCTTCTATGCTAAGCCCATGGGACAAAATCTGAGTATAGTAAGGAATCTTACTGTCACTCATAATCTCAAAATACAGGTACACTGATAAAAGAAAACTTGTTACTGTAATGATGAACAAATTTATAACCTCTACTCATAAATTTTAACTAGATTAATGTTTGTAAAATATGTATGGTCCTACTGCAGACATGCAGAAAAAATGTCTAAATCCAGAAAGGGAATAATTTAGATAAATATCCAATACCGAAATAACTGCCTATTGATTTAATCAGGTCTTTTAAATATGCACACACAAGTATGCCTCCAAACTTTCATTAATGTGCCACCAATGGTTTTTGCTTTATTGTGTTAACGAGGTTTTGTGAAGAAAAGTTTAAAAAGTACAGAAAAATGCATAATTAAACAAAACACTGCTGTAATGGCTTGAAAGTCTAATCAGCTAATTTATAAACAAATTACAAAAGGGCCAATTACAATTAATGATATCCCTTGCAAACCTCCAAAATTCCTGTTATCTTACCTTGTAAAACTGTTGTTGTTTGTCAGGAAGTTTCTTAGCATGTCTGATCACTTTTTGCAGGTCAGCCTGAGTAAAAAAGAAAAAAAAATCCAGTGATGTAATATATTTATAGCAAAAAATTCAAATACCTCAAAAGTGATGAATGAAAACTCAGATATAGTCAATGGAAGGTGGAAAAAAGGTCACCATAACCCACATTTTATCATTGTGAATGATTCTCTCAAAGATGAATGAACATGCAACAATGTCCATGATATGGACATAGATGTGATTGATGGTAGTAACTCTAAATCTTCTAATTACTTCTAAATGCTGCATCTGACGTGGGAATAGTCAAACCAAAGTCTTGTATGCCATGGGAATAGTTAAACCCAAGCCTTGTATGCCATGGGAATAGTAAAAACCCAAGTCTTATATGCCATGGGAATAGTCAAACCAAAATCTTGGTAATATGGACATGGGAATAGTCAAACCCAAGTCTTGGTAATATGGATGTGGGAACAGACAAACCCAAGTCTTGGTAATATTGATGTGGGAACATTCAAACCCAAGTCTTGGTAATATGGACGTTGTTGTTGTTGTTGTTCTTGTAGGGTTTAACGCCATTTTTCAGCACACGATAGACTATATATGGCGGCCAGTATTAATGGTGGAGGAAGAACCCGGGAAAACCCCGGAGAGAACCACAGACCCACGAGAAGCTACTAGCAAGCTTTCTCACATACCCACATTGGCTGGTAATATGGACGTAGGAATAGTCAAACCCAAGTCTTGGTAACACTAATGTGGGAATAGTCATACCCAAGTCTTGGTAATATGGACATGGGAATAGTCAAACCCAAGTTTTGGTAATACGGACATGGGAATAGTCAAACCCAAGTCTTGGTAACACTAATGTGGGAATAGTCATACAAAATCTTGGTAATATGGACATGGGAATTGTCAAACCCAAGTCTTGGTAATATGGACATGGGAATAGTCAAACCCAAGTCTTGGTAATATGGATGTGGAAATAGTCAAACAAAAGTCTTGGTAACACTAATGTTGGAATAATCATACTCAAGTCTTGGTAATATGGACATGGGAATAGTCAAACCCAAGTCTTGGTAATATGGACATGGGAATAGTCAAACCCAAGTCTTGGTAATATGGACATGGGAATAGTCAAACCTAAGTCTTGGTAATATGGACATGGGAATAGTCAAACCCAAGTCTTGGTAATATGGACATGGGAATAGTCAAACCCAAGTCTTGGTAATATGGACATGGGAATAGTCAAACCTAAGTCTTGGTAATATTGCCATGGGAACAGTCAAACCCAAGTCTTGGTAATATGGACGTGGGAATAGTCAAACCTAAGTCTTGGTAATATTGACGTGGGAACAGTCAAACCCAAGTCTTGGTAATATGGACACTGGAATAGTCAAACCCAAGTCTTGGTAAATACAGACATTGGACTAATCAAACCCAAGTCTTGTATGCCATGGGAATAGTCTAAACCAAGTCTTCTATGCTATGGGAACAGTCAAAACCAAGTCTTGTATGCCATGGGAAAAGTCAAACCCATGTCTTGGTAATATTGACATGGGAATAGTCAAACCCAAGTCTTGGTAATATGGACGTGGGAATAGTCAAACCTAAGTCTTGGTGACAATGACATGGGAATAGTCAAACCCAAGTCTTGGTAATATGGACGTGGGAATTGTCACACTTAAGTCTTGGTGACACATGGGAAAAGCCAAACCCAATTCTTGGTAACAATGATATGGGAATTGTGACATGAAAAAAGCATGGATCATACCACATATTTTTCTGGACAATCAATACATCTGTCACTAAAAATAAAATCTGATTTCACTGACTTGTATTGAAATTATTTAGTCACAGATAATGCCAGGATTTTACCGAAATAAACATGGATGGTATAGAAAAAAGAGGGGTGGATGCAGAAATTGCCATAGTTCATTATTTACACAATACTTAAAAATCAGTTTTGCTTTCTTCCTGCCTGACTGTTAGGGATATACTGAAATCAAAATCCTCATAAGATCTGACTGTTAGGGCTATACTGAAATCAAAATCCTCATAAGATCTGATGGTTACGGCTATACTGAAATCAAAATCCTCATAAGATCTGACTGTTAGGGCTATACTGAAATCAAAATCCTCATAAGATCTGACTGTTAGGGCTATACTGAAATCAAAATCCTCATAAGATCTGACTGTTATGGTTATACTGAAATCAAAATCCTCATAAGATCTGACTGTTAGGGCTATACTGAAATCAAAATCCTCATAAGATCTGACTGTTAGGGCTATACTGAAATCAAAATCCTCATAAGATGCGACTGTTATGGTTATACTGAAATCAAAATCCTCATAAGATCTGACTGTTAGGGCTATACTGAAATCAAAATCCTCATAAGATCTGACTGTTAGGGCTATACTGAAATCAAAATCCTCATAAGATGCGACTGTTATGGTTATACTGAAATCAAAATCCTCATAAGATCTGACTGTTAGGGCTATACTGAAATCAAAATCCTCATAAGATGCCCCCTCTACATGAATCAGCATTATCTGTTGACTGTTTCTAAGGTTAATCCATTCCTTATCTGTGTGTGAATAGTGCTCTATGCTGACAACCCCTCTATGCTGACAACCCCTCTATGCTGAGAACCCCTGAAATCAAAATCCTCATAAGATCTGACTGTCAGGGCTACAATGAAATCAAAATCCTCATAAGATCTGACTGTTAGGGCTACAATGAAATCAAAATCCTCATAAGATCTGACTGTTAGGGCTACAATGAAATCAAAATCCTCATAAGATCTGACTGTTAGGGCTACAATGAAATCAAAATCCTCATAAGATGCCCCCTCTACATGAATCAGCATTATCTGTTGACTGTTTCTAAGGTTAATCCATTCCTTATCTGTGTGTGAATAGTGCTCTATGCTGACAACCCCTCTATGCTGACAACCCCTCTATGCTGAGAACCCCTGAAATCAAAATCCTCATAAGATCTGACTGTTAGGGCTACAATGAAATCAAAATCCTCATAAGATCTGACTGTTAGGGCTACAATGAAATCAAAATCCTCATAAGATCTGACTGTTAGGGCTACAATGAAATCAAAATCCTCATAAGATCTGACTGTTAGGGCTACAATGAAATCAAAATCCTCATAAGATCTGACTGTTAGGGCTACAATGAAATCAAAATCCTCATAAGATCTGACTGTTAGGGCTACAATGAAATCAAAATCCTCATAAGATCTGACTGTTAGGGCTACAATGAAATCAAAATCCTCATAAGATCTGACTGTTAGGGCTGCAATGAAATCAAAATCCTCATAAGATCTGACTGTTAGGGCCACAATGAAATCAAAATCCTCATAAGATCTGACTGTTAGGGCTACAATGAAATCAAAATCCTCATAAGATCTGACTGTTAGGGCTACAATGAAATCAAAATCCTCATAAGATCTGACTGTTAGGGCTACAATGAAATCAAAATCCTCATAAGATCTGACTGTTAGGGCCACAATGAAATCAAAATCCTCATAAGATCTGACTGTTAGGGCTACAATGAAATCAAAATCCTCATAAGATCTGACTGTTAGGGCCACAATGAAATCAAAATCCTCATAAGATCTGACTGTTAGGGCTACAATGAAATCAAAATCCTCATAAGATCTGACTGTTAGGGCTACAATGAAATCAAAATCCTCATAAGATCTGACTGTTAGGGCCACAATGAAATCAAAATCCTCATAAGATCTGACTGTTAGGGCTACAATGAAATCAAAATCCTCATAAGATCTGACTGTTAGGGCTACAATGAAATCAAAATCCTCATAAGATCTGACTGTTAGGGCTACAATGAAATCAAAATCCTCATAAGATCTGACTGTTAGGGCCACAATGAAATCAAAATCCTCATAAGATCTGACTGTTAGGGCCACAATGAAATCAAAATCCTCATAAGATCTGACTGTTAGGGCTACAATGAAATCAAAATCCTCATAAGATCTGACTGTTAGGGCCACAATGAAATCAAAATCCTCATAAAATCCGACTGTTAGTGCTAAACTGGAATAAAAATCCTCATAAGATGCCCCCTCTTCATGAATCAGCATTAATCTGTTGACTGTTTCTAAGCTTAATCCATTCCTTTATCTGTGTGTGAATAGTGCTCTATGCTGAGAAAAACTGTCCACCACCTGAATGGGCATAAGCAAAGCTAGCTAAGTCAACTTTAACAAGTTGGGAAACTGTTCTTTACAGTCATTTTGTACAATTTTTCTACAGTTCATACTTTCTCATGGATATCTTTGCTCCAAAAATGCATGTGATTGGTGACTTGGCATGGCATATAAGAGCTGATGTCCTAAAATTCAAAGGGTTATTTTCCCCACAACTTCTGCAAATATTACACAACATACCTTTGTTGTGTTGTTTCCATTTGTACTGTAAGAGCCAAAATATATAAAAAAATTTGCATCGCATCTTGGATTTTATTTTGGCAGTTCATCTAGCTCAAAATCTGACATCGTTTTAGAATTATCATCCTCTGTTAGCTGAGAAACTCAACTTCACCCTTAACTTTCTTCATTCTGCCTTTGTTATGTACATTCATGACACCACTAACTTGAAGTCGAAAACAATTAGTACCTTTCCACCATGCCGTGCTTGACCATTATCTCCCAAGATGGACCAAAGTTCATTCATGCACAAATGTGATGAAGGAGCATCAGCTACAGAATCCCGTGACTACTAAGTTTTTCAGTTATAATTAGTGGGATTTTCAAGCATCCTTTTGTATTAACATACATCTGTATATTTTGGAATGGATCAAATAGATACCTGTATCTTTCAAATTGCTTTGATTTATCTTAAGCCTTTACCTCTTAAAGTCTGATGCTATGTAGTTCCTTGATATACATGTACCCAAGCCACACAGTGCAATGTGCGATAAACAGAACACGTTACCTATATATGCATAGGCCTGTCTGTTTAATTTATAGACATGTAGCATATGTTAAGTTCAACATCTGTTTTAACCATTTTGAGTTTTTGTACACATCTATTATTCTTAAAAAGATTTAAGAATAAAATCTGATCCCTACATTTAAATAAAGTCCTTCCCATTTAAACTGACATCACCACTATACTCCCAGGCCATGTCAATGAAAATGCAAAGTCCTGGGCCAATGGTCTATTATTGCTACCAAATTTGTCATGCTATGTCAATGAAAGCCACTGGTCCCAAATTAAACGAACCCTTTGTTTTCTAATCATTTATGTTGACAAGCTGCCAGTTCCAACCCATCTACTGTACAAAATTATTAGAAGCTTGCTACCGCGCATTTAGGGGCCCCAAGTGGCCGAGTGGTCTAAAGCGCTCTCCGTTACGGATCAATGCCATCTCACCTCTGTCTGCGTGGGTTCGAGTCTAGGATTCGGCTAATGTGGGTATGTGAGAAAGTTCGCCAGTAGCTTCTCATGGGTTGGTGGTTCTTCCCGGGGTTTTCCCGGGTTCTTCCTCCACCATTAATACTGGCCACCATGCATAGCCTATCGTGTGCTGAAATATGGCATCAAGCCCCACAACAACAACAACCGGGCATTAATGTTGCTGTTGTATTTAACAAACAGGTATTTGTTTGGTCATCCAATCCGGTCTTTCATAAAATGGGTATTTATTTGGTCATCCCAATCTGGTATTTCATAAAATGGGTATTTGTTTGGTCATCCCAATCTGGTCTTTCATAAAATGGGTATTTGTTTGGTCATCCCAACCTGGTCTTTCAAAAAATGGGTATTTGTTTGGTCATCCCAATCCGGTCTTTCATAAAATGGGTATTTGTTTGGTCATTCCAATCCAGCCTTTCATAAAATGTCGAACTCCTGTGTTGGATCATGTATGTTGAGCAGTGAATGCTTCCTGTAAAAATTAACTTCATGTTTACAATAGCTACAAATGGCAGCATAAAACACAAGACAGATTTACAATCAGTTGAAACTAAATATCTGGCTATAAAGGAAGTTAAATGTATTGCATCTTGTAAAGGTGTTTGTGAAAATTTCACTTGCTGATGGATCTTCATTTCCCAATCAATGGGATATAGATCAAATGATGGCTACCATACTCTGCTTATATGTTTTTAATCATGTATTTTCTTCATTGTTCCCATGCTTTTCTAAATATAAATCTCCAGGTCATTTCCAGGGTTTCTCTAGGATGAAATTAATTTTTTCAAGTTTCATATATGACCATTACTGAATGGAATTAAAGAACATTTTAGATTGTAAAACATGCATTTTCTTAAATTTAAAGATGGTTCTCTTTCAGGACTCTCCAAAACATCTAAGCCAGAAAAAATGATCGTGTACAAAACCACAAAATGTATCACACGAAACAAGTTTGATTATATTCCTATAAATTGGCATGTAAAGTCATTTCAATGTACAAATAAATATTCTAACTTTATTTTGCTGACCTGCATTAAATTACTAAGTGGGAACAACGTAACGAACATAAATTCATGCATAGCCTATTGTGTGCTGAAAAATGGCATTAAACCCCACAACAACAACGAACATAAATTAGTTTTGTTCCTTTCCAACCTTTAATTCTAAAGAATTCTATATCAATATATATATATATATATATATATATATATATATATATATATATATATATATATATATATATATATATATATATATATGCATCTTACAGAAAGTAAACATAAACATTTCATTTAACAGTATATAAAAAACAATAAATGCAAATAATTAGAACCTTGTCTTGCAACAAAGAGAGTTTAACTCTGAATTTATCTGTGCCAATAAACTCCCAAACAAGATTTTTCAAACAACCTAATATCCTTAAGACGATCTGGTTAAAAATCAATCATTTTAAAAAAAATCAAAAGGGTTGATTTAAATTTTGACAAAAGACCTTCAGAATTATAAACTATTGTATATACAAGGACTGAATTTTCTGTAAAATCAACGTCTTCTTGTAATTCGTTTTAATATATAATAAAAGGATGACAATTTTTCATCTCAGATCTGAGATTCAACAATTTGGACTTCAAATTTGGTTTAAAACGAATAGCAGTCCGTTTTCTAATCCATGTTTCCTCCAAATATTCCCACCTCATTTTTCATATTTGGACATTTAGGTTGAGGTGTGGGGTCACTGCAATTGAATATTGAAAATTTGGAATTTGCCGCCACCGTGTGGTAGCAACATATGGGCCTAGAAAAATTAAACTTATTCTATATCGACTTAAACCTTCATGAAATAGATAGTAATATGATTTATTTTCTCAGAAATAGCAAATATTATTATCGTTATGTCTTTAATCCGCTCACAGACAAGACGTAACTACGGCATTGATGAAACCTGACCCAGTACTCGCCATTTGCATTACTAGCCACTTCACAAATCTCAAACGACAACATCGGAAGTTCATTAGTCACAAGATATCAACAACAAACTAAATTTTAATGTTGTTGTAGAGAAATTCAATTATATTAAATGAAAGTCACATACTTTTTGTAAAAACCAGCAATCTGGCCAGTCTTATTTATCAAGCAGAGAGCACATGTCAACGTGGTAGTCCCATGATACAACAAAACTACAGAAGTTGTTCTCACAATGTATAAATATGGAAAATTTTGTGTTCTTTCATTTTGTATTTTTATTACAACCAGTATACGACTTTCATTTAATATTTTTTATTCTCTACATTTGTTACATATGTGTACTCATGCAACTAGCAGTACAAATTACGAGAACGAGGTCACATTTCATCAACGCCATAGTTTTATCTTGTCTTTCAGCAAATTAAAGACATAACGATTTTAATAATCATAATTTCTGATAAAATAAGTAATTTTTATATCCATTTCATGCATGTATCACTCAATCTAACAACGTTTAAAGTTTGCTAGGCCATCCGGTAAGCGGTTACACTTTGCCAACACGATGTTTGCCTCTTGTGATGCTAGAGTGGTTTTCATACCTTCCACATAAGGAAAGAAATGGATATCGAGCTGACTTTGAAAATAAAAGTCTGCTAGACAAATCTAATCCACTGAGCGTCTGGATTGACTCAGCATATATGTTTATTGCAAGCACCCAAATGATCCATACTGCACCTTCCAAATATTCTGGTTAGAACTCAGTAAATTTAACTCACGATCAGTTTAGTTACAACTCAATTACTTGATTGTTTTGGGCATAAAGTAGTGGTGGAAAATTCCCAGTTTTTTCCAGACTTTCATCAATATTTCCCAATTCCAGGACTTTTCATGGTCGGGAAAAAAATTATCATTTTCTCTGACTTTTTCCCGATTTCCCGGTAGCGTGGGAACCCTGTTTCTCTATGGATGTGACCTCTACATGAAAACAATATGTGTCACATACTCAAATTCATGGATTTTTCATTTTTCATGCACAGGTATCTTCATTTAATCGAAATTGTCATTGTTTATTTTCTGTTTAGATCCTATTCACTGAGGACAGGTCGTCTCTTATAAACAAATCTAACTTTTGGGGTTTTGGGGGTTTTTTTTCTCCAACACTTATCTTGACATCTACTTATGCTGACATTACCTTGGAACTGAGGATGTCAAGATAAATGAGTAGCACTGTAACTATTTTTTCACAGAACAGTTTCTACATTACAAAATCATCTGAATTTGATATATTATCAAAACTAGTGTTGTCTACATCAATATCAGAGCCTATATCTAACTTACTGATGCCTTCATAGGTGTAATTCTAATCATCAAAACTGAAGTAAATGCCAAGTGAAATCCCCAGCCTCCATTTTGGAGAGTGAAGATTCCAACCAAGTAACTTTAAATAGTAGATTACCACCAGATCTTAAACAGCAACCTCATGATGGGATGTAATAGTCATTTATATCAGTGCCTGTAATATCTAACAATGGTTTTCCCTGAAGGCGGCACTTTAAAAACCATCTCAAGAAGAGCTGATTTTAACTGTAGGCATCCACAAATGCTCATGGTGCAGAAGCATCCATAAATGCTTCCAGGTGAATCAGGTAGAGCATCCACTAGCGCTTTAATAAGAATGAGGTAAATGCCTATATGCCTACACGAGGTAAAGTTAAATAAAGTTCATTATTGTGCAGACTGTATCTTAAAAATTTTTTTGAACTCATTTGTAGAAGTTCTCACATATGACTGTTTTCTAAGTGTAAACTCTGAAAACTTTTTGTGATTTGCACACTTGTGCACCCTGACAGCATCTCTGTTTTATGATTTGTGTATGTTTCAACAAATAAACTTATATTTGAGATAAATTTTTCTTGTAGCAGGAACACAACAAATGTTAAGGAACACATTTTAACTATAAATTCATATTCATTACTTTAACTACTCTTAAAAATGATGGAGTGATATAATTTGTTTGCTATATAAAACCCATCTGAAGTATGATTACATACAATTTACATACATGAATCTATATGTACAGTCTTGAGAGCAGAAATATTTGAAGAAAACACCTCAGTTGTTTCCAATAAAGGAAAAAAAGTTTTTGCAAGCAGCATACTTATAGATCATACCACATACAGGACACAAGAAGGAATTAATAAAACTGCCAACAATCATATTTTATGTTATCTCTATTGATGCAACAAAAATTCACTATCAAAGTAAAAATAACAAATATTTCAATAAATTAAATTTCTCAGAAAAATACTTACCTGATCACAATAATTTTAGGAAAATAAACCCTTTGTCTTTTGTGTCTATATGAACCATATACAAAAAGGGAAGAAACTCCAACCCATTACCTCCCTTTGATCATTGCTAGGTGGCGTCAGTATTACGTTGCACAATACAAAAGCTAAGGATGATCGTATTAGCAGGAACATGGGAATGATTTTATTGTGATTTTTTCAGTAAATATTTTCAGAGAAACATAATTTACTAAAAATTATGCTTTAGCCTTTAATCCATTCCAAGAGAATAGGTCATAGGAGGAGGGAAGATTCCATACATGAACATGAGGCGGTTGTGTTGATGTCAACCAGATCTGGTAGTCATCTGGGAACCAGCCACTGGATCCACCAGATTCAAATCTTATCTCTGAAGCTAAATCCCAGACAAAAACTTAAGAAGATTGACTGTGCATGCAAGCCACATCTTCTATTATGTCGCAGACTGAAACTACTTTCAAAAGCATGAGCTGAAATCTTTATGAGGTGACTTTAATCTTTTGAAACTTTAGAGTGCACCAAGCATATAAGCCATTTCAGCCATGACTATAGGGTTTGAGAGGTGATATCATTTTTCCTGGTCTTCACTATAAGAAACAGTAATACTTAAGGGCACAGACAGGGTCTTGTATGGTTGCTTGTTTGAACATATTTATTAACGAGAGAGCATATGACAACTCTTTGCTTGTCTGATGATGGCAGCCTATTCTTGGCAACACAGCCTGGATTCGTCGATTCTGAACTGTATAGTTTAGATACATTGAAAGGGGATGTAGCTTACTCTCCCTGCATGCCAAAGCTAAGGCTATCAGAAATCTCATACTGCATGATAATAGCTTGAGTGAGGTTCTGGCTAAACTGAAGTAAGCCATGTCAAAACCCATGAGAGATTCCATTTTGAAAATTGGGTTTTGGATTTTTGGTCAATTCAAGGTCTGATAGATCTTTATCATGACCAATATCGTGTCTTGCAGGATGCCTGAAAATGTTGGAAATTATGGCATGGTGGCTTTTGACAATAGTTTGAGCTAATTGTTTTTACTTGATCTGCCAGATCAAGAAATCAGCCAGCTGTGGGATTCTGACTCTCAAACGGATGATGTTGTTGACTTTGCACAAGTCCCTAAACATGTGGCACTTTCCTTATATGTCTTGTGAGGTATTTCTAGCTCATGAGATTCTCTGCACAACTAAACACTGAAACATCCCGCTTCACAGGGCTCTCCTGACAAATGCCAGGCATAAATGAAGAGCCTGTCTGGACAGGGATGAGATACCTGTGACCACATCTGTTTGTGTAGGTTTAGCTTCATCAGAATTTTTCTAGGCATGTCTATCATTAGATCGAGTAGATCGTTGACTCATGACTTGACCCACCCATAAGAATCAGTTTGTATTTTTGACCCCTAAATTTCTGTATTATTTTCAATACAAAGACCGTGTAGTGGTTGGCAAAGACCCTAAGACCTTCCAATGGATTAACAGTGCATTCATGGCCCAGGATTCTGAGTCTGAAGCAAGTGCAGCAAAGGTGGGCAGCTTGTGATTCCATCTTGCTGCATAAAGGTTTATCATCAGACACCCTCAAGCACAAAAGTCCAATAAGAGATCATCTCTCCTTGAGAATGAGATTCTGATTCAACCTGAATGTCTGAGCTGCAGATATGTCAAGCTGGAGAGGCACTTCTCAATGCCTGCCTCTTACCTTCATCTATCCTTCTACCAAATAAAAACGATAATCTGAAAAATGTCACACTGAGTGACAATGAGTGATGACAAGTGAAGTCAAGCATTTTGTCTCACCAAATCTAACTTGACAGAGACCATCAGAGCATTGCCCATAGAATGATTAAAAACATTATTACATTCAAATATAATTTCTGGATAGATGGCTTGAAAATGCAAAGATATTCACAGGATTTAGGTAGGTCTTCAGAACTAAGCTGATAGAACTGTAGTGAAAGCTTATAACTGGTACCATTTATTGGGAGCAATGGATTTGTGAGGTAATGGAATTTGTTTCTTATGTTTATGTGATTGGTGAAAAAATGTTCAAGGGAGAAATTGATATGGTATTCAACATAATACCATCGCGTAGCTAAAGTTTGCCAGTTTAAAGCACACCATAATTTGCCTAAAATGACAATGTAAAAATTGTTGCAATAATATGTATGCACAATATTCGAAGAGTTATCTCACATTGGCTAAGTTGTGAGCTCTTTACTTTGGAGGTACAATCTCTCATTTTCACAACATGTCACAATGAACCCATGAAAGATCCAATTTTAAGATTTATGTAACTCCAAGTTAAAGTGTATAGAGGCACCTGGCATGAATGGTAGAAAATTCAAAGAAATCTGATGTTTAAGTAACTTGAAGCAGCCATGTGTGTTGGAATCAAGAAAAATGAATTAATAATGTACAACTGTTTCATAGTTTTAACGATTGGGTGGTGTGCTTATTAAGTTATGTGTGATACTTAATCCAATATGGTATGTTCCTTTTTCACAAGTTTATTTGTTTTTCTTCAATTCATTTTATTTACTGGGACTAAGAGAAATGTCTAAAGTACAAATGTGAGTGATCCATGTGTTTAATTTTCAAAGAATGACTTGTGTCAGATCGGAATTAGACAAAATTAGAAGCAAAAAAATAGCCATAATATTATAATTTTGCTGAATAACTAACTGATCATTAAAATCAGTGAAACAGCCTAGCTCACTTTATTTAACTTATACTAACTTGACTCTAAAAATGTAATGCATTCAAATAATAAACATTTTTTTTAAAGATAGATTTATCTAATATTTATACAGGATATCCCTAATTAAAAAGACCTGACTTTAGAGAACTCACCTGTAATCCAACAGCCTTGATCCAAACCACACAACTCTGGGCATAACTGCGTTTATCTGATGGTCTGACAGGAAAAGGGGTGCGGTTGTCATCCTCACCGTATGGATTTTCAGTGAAGTCTGATATTGGTGCTAGATTATTAATATCTCCTATCCAAGTCACAGCTTCAGCACCTGCAAGGGAGGACAGAACAAGAAGATATTTCCATATCTTGTACCACACTTCCAAAATATTTCTTCCAACATGCTGAATTTTTTATAACATACAAAATTTTGCACAATTAAATGTTGCAAACAATTTATTGACAATTTACAATGCTTAAATTGTATGGCCATTTTATTAATAATTCATGCTTGCTATTTAAGATAAAAGTTAGTAAAAAGCAATCAGCCTAATGAGCTGAACTGACCAATTGAAAAATGCCAATCAACTGCTAATTACCAGCTTATCAAGTCAATTGCAATGGGGGGCTCCGAGTGGTCTAAAGCGCTCTGCGTTACGGATCACTGCCATCTCACCTCTGTCTGCGTGGGTTCTAGTCTTAGATTCAGCCAATGTGGGTATGTGAGAAAGCTTGCCAGTAGCTTCTTGTAATCGGTGGTTCTTTCCGGGGTTTTCCCAGGTTCTTCCTCCACCATTAATACTGGCCGCCATGTATAGCCTATTGTGTGCCGAAAAATAGCGTCAAACCCTACAACAACAACAACAAAAAACAATTGCAATGATTTGGCTTTAATGGCACAGCAACGTTTTTAAGGTTATATCACGCAGAGTCAATTTAAGTGCACTGGTCATAGACGCACCACTTTCGCCAGACTGGGCTGATGTGATGATGTGAACTAAACCTGCATGCATGGCCAATGAGCCACTATACTCCCTGACCAATCCTTGTTTGCATTATATGAGCCACCATAGCTCCCTGACCAATCATTGTGTGCGGTATGTGAGATACCATAGCTCCCTGACCAATCACTGTGTGCGTTATGTGAGCTACCATAGCTCCCTGACCAATCATTGTTTGCATTATATGAGCTACCATAGCTCCCTGTCCAATCAGTGTGTGCATTATATGAAACACCATAGCTCCCAGACGAATCGCTGTGTGTGTTATATGTTACTCATACCAAAGTACTTACTTGATTGTAACAGCCTTAGGAAAGAGGTTAGAGCCTGGCACGTAAGTGGTTTTTGCTATATAACATAAACAAATTGATATCAACATTACTTGGCCATTTCTGCCTTATTTTTCTAAAACTTGCAATCTCTGTCGCTGCCTCTGTGCTATATATATATATATATATATATATATATATATATATATATATATATATATATATATATATAGCACTGCCTCAATATTACACTCATCAAGAAAACTGGATATAATATAATGTGTAGCAACCAAGGCAAAATTCTGTACCACCACCAATGGCCTGTCACCTAAGCAGCTTTAACTATATAATTAAAGAAATTTAAATTCTTTTAACTTAAGTATCTTTTATTACATTTTGTGAAACTATTACTATCATTTGAAAATTAAGCTTATAATATGCTGCAAATTAGTTTAGTTTTTAAAGGAACTGCTGTGCAATTTAGTGGGCAAGGTTATGTGGGCTGTACGAATTAATATATAGCTGTCTCTTTACCTGGCTCAAAAAGGGATAGCATCAGACTGGACTTCTTCTTACTGTCTGCCCAGGAGTACAGCATACCAAACCAGTCCTCTCTGAAATTAAAATAGCTTAATAAAAATAAGTCCTGGAGCATATGGAAAGCACAGTGTATCTGTAGGTTAATATTTACTGACTGATTCTTCAATGGATGAGTTGTTTCTGCTAAATCTGTAGGCCTGCAGGTTGGCCCATCTTACAAGAAGTCCATTCACAATTTTACCTAGCAGGTGTAAAACAAAATTTAAAAAAAAAAACTTAACATCATCCACAATTATTAAATGCTTGGTTGTTTGGCTTTTTGATTATTCTGATTAATCATCACACCAATAAATATTACCAAATTAGCACATTAAACAAGGACTGTAACAAAAAGAAAAGCATGCAATGAAAAGTCATTCATTAAAATTTATCCCACTTACACATAATCAAAGATAACACACGGGGCTCCCAATGTTGTGGAGCCTACTGAGTTAGAAAGCAAATAATGTTTATCTGATAATACTTAGCTGGTCACATTACATTTGGATAATTTTCTGTTATCTCCGAATCTAGCCCTCCAAGAAAGAAGGGTTAACTCCACTTGGTACGTACTAGGTGGCTACCTTTTTATACCTGGTTTAGGACACACAGTACTAATTATAATTAAAAAATGGGAACCAGTTTGAAAATGAGTGAAGTTAAATTAGAGTGTATTTGGATTTGGCTGGCCAAGATTGGTTGATAATGAAAGATAGATTTAAGTAAGAACTTATCTTAGTTGTAAATGATATTAACACCTGACCCTTTGGTGCTGAATTGAAAGCACATGTTTCTAACACATGCAAGTCCAGAAAATGCTGCAGCTCATATTCTTTTCTTTATAAAGAATCTGTCATCCAGGATGTATCTATACTGATAAATGTAAGTTTGATCATGAGCACAGAGAAATTTAAGTACTGTTATTGATTTTTTAATATCATGGTGTCAATATAATGTGTCATGATTTTGCATGTCTTTATCCTGATAGACCTGCTGTAATGTCCTGTTACACAGCAAACCTACTGGGTGCTACATGTGCTTAACTACAACCTATGAGTACAATGTCCAATAAGTGTTCAATTTACTGGATCATTCCAAACAATGCATTTGCATTCGAAGTCACAAGATGTGTGCATAATTAATGTTGTTAACGGGAACAGGTGTCCTTCATATGTTGATATACACAAAGATAGTTTCACAGTACTACCTGAACATTTTGCCCAAATTTGTGTCATACCCGACTTTTGTGATGGCCACCATTCCCTCCACCTTCAAGCTGCCATGCAGTAACACAGTAAAAGATGGGACTTTCCCTTCATCAGCTACACTGTCTTCTTCCTCCTCTTTTGACTTCTCAGTCTCATCTTTGTCTGAAAGGAATCTAGGATTTTAGTGATAACAGAAACAAATGTAGTGGAGGTCGCTCTTGTTCAATACATACAGGTATCCTTTTTGCATCATTACTCAACAGCTGTTATCAAATCAAAACATGATATATCATAACGTCATAATATCGTATTGCAACAAATGTTAGAATAAACAAATTTACACTTTCAAATCTGATACAAAAATGATGGTAGAATGTCCTAATGATATCAGTGACTCACCGATGTACATGGTGATATTTATACCTGTATTAATAGGAAAATATCTATGCACATTTTTTATGTAGAAAGCCACAAGGAATAAATAAATGGTAAACTATGTTTACTACATTTGTTGGCTAAAGTTTGATTTCGACTTTAACAATTAAATAAAATTAGAGCAACTTTGATGGCTCATCAATCTTCGTGGCTCATCAATCCAAGTGCATATGTACACTAGAAAGTGTCATCTTTGGTGGCTCATCAATCCAAATGCATATGCACACTAAAAGTGTCAACTTTGGTGGCTCATCATTCCAAACGCATATGCACACTAGAAAGTGTCATCTTTGGTGGCTCATCAATCCAAATGCATATGCACACTAGAAAGTGTCATCTTTGGTGGCTCATCAATCCAAATGCATATGCACACTAGAAAGTGTCATCTTTGGTGGCTCATCAATCCAAATGCATATGCACACTAGAAAGTGTCATCTTTGGTGGCTCATCAATCCAAATGCATATGCACACTAGAAAGTGTCATCTTTGGTGGCTCATCAATCCAAATGCATATGCACACTAGAAAGTGTCATCTTTGGTGGCTCATCAATCCAAATGCATATGCACACCAGAAAGAACATCAACTGTGATAGCTCTTCAATCTAAATACAGTGTGAACCCACTATAACACAGTAGTTGGGAGCCATAAAACCCGACCGCATTATATACCAAACTGTGTTATATGCAACCAAGTCAGTTAGCTGAAGAAAATGTACCCCCAAAAACATGGGGGGGGGGGGTGCATAATAAATGCGGTCGGTAAAATATGTGCTTAGTCAGCACAGTTACCATCTTAAACTGATGCATATTAAATGAGAAATACACCTGTAGTGAAAACAGAGATGACATAATATAATAGTTCACTTTATTTAGAGAACCATGAACTGGTACATATATGTGAATCCTGTTTATATATAAATGTCTAATGTATAACATGAATAGAGTATCAACACCGTGTACTCACCGCGAACCTCATCATATACAATGAATCCACAATACAAGTGATTCTATCGAAAATATGCATACACACAACTTTAAAATATTTTGTAACAGGTCATATTGGTCTGAATTCAGTGGAAAAAACAGCACAATCATGTAACGAATGACGAAGCACATTTACTTTAAAGTATGTTCCAAGTCGGTAAAAGTTAGTTTGCGTTTTAAGCTGCCGTTGGTAGCGTTCATAAGCATAAACTTTTTCCCTACAAAAAGGAAACTTTCACAGCACAGTTAACATGTTCCAGTCATGTTGGAAAATGCAAAAATCAATCAGATTCCATCACTTTTATTTAAGTTTGGTACCGGCTTTCTTTGATGAAGGGTGCATGCACTATTGAAGTCACTGCTAAAGGACAGCTTTGGAGAACCAAACGAATACCCGTTTCTTATTGTGGCGGCAACATCAAATAACTGTATTACATGACTGAGACTGGCATTTTTTCCATTTGCTGAGTATGTTTTCATAACAGTCAGTGCTTCAATGGTAATCTGTTTCCTTTGAAATTTCAGCAAACTATTTAGCTGTCGTTTAGACTATTCTTGTTACTGTCTCTCCATACCTACTAAATAAACCAATAAGATGTATTTTTTTTTTTTTTTACATTTGTGGTAGCAGCTTGATGCTGCCTTCCACGCATGCATCTGAAAATTAACAAAGGGTCAATGGATGATAGAGACGCAGGTGTTCTGGTCTGATGACGGATTATTACAGAAAATGTGAGTGTTCTGAAGGATTTAATTCTGAGTGAAAAGAAGAGGAATTTTACTTACCATCCACTTACAAATGTCAGTCTTTGTAAATATATTAATTACTAGCGAGCGGCCTAAAATCCAATGAAAGATAGATTACGAGACAATGCCTTGTCCGGCTGATCTCCGTTACAATAAATGTCAACAACAAAAAAACGGATATTTCACAACATACAGAACTCGTGTTAGATGTCAGGATAAGCAGATTATGATATACTGTTTACATGGTTTGTCAGTATGGACAAAGAATTTGTTTATGTAAGAATAGATAAATTTCAATGCATTTTATATCCAGTTTGCGGCTTCCTTTCATGTGGTCTCTGAATTTCTGCACTCCAAACCAATGGTTGTATATAAAAGTTTAAACTGCCAACAATGTCGCCAACAAATAAAAAAGCCACATGGTATGTTTTGCAGCCAATAAGGAAAAACAATCCAAGTTTGCGACATTGGGGAAGACCTACACAATCCCAGAATAAACTTTTTATGCGTTTTTTCTTTTTCTTACTTTTAAGAAGAAAAAAAAAAAATACTTTTTCGTGTACGAGAAAAATACATTTAAAATTTCAGGAGCCAAGCCACGATCGTCTTGTATTATTCTCTCTTCCCCAAAATGATAAGTAACTTTTTATGTTTTATTTGTACTTTTTAAGATTTTTATTTTGTGCACAAGAAAAATACATGTATATGAAATTTCGGTAGCCATGCCACAACCATGTTATATCCGAATTCGCATTATAACGGAGCACGCTTTAGCGGGTCACACTGTACATATGTACATCGGTGAGAGTGTCAACTTTGATGGTTGATTAACTCCAAATGCATAAACACATCAGAAAGAGTGATTACTTTGATGGTTTGTCAATCCAAATGCATATGTGCACTTATGTCTATTTTGATTGCTCACCAATTTAAATACATGTACATATGCACACCAGAAAGAGTGTCAACTCTTGTGACTCACCAATCCAAATGTACATGTACATCAGAAAGCATGTCAACTTTGATGGCTTATTGATCCAACTACATTATGCACACCAGAAAGAGTGTCAAACCTTATAATGAGATGAAATAGTCAGTCTTTTCAAACTCAAAATCACCAAAACAGCCATACCCCAGCCCTTCAGCCATGAACTGAAGTAAAGATGGTATCATAAGATTTGCCACATATCTCAAGCATCTTTTGAATAAAATACAGCTAGAACCCACAACCAGTAATGTAACCTTCTGACCCATCCTATTGGGCCATTTGGAGAAATATCAAAGTATAACCAATCAAGCTTTTGTAAAAACCAATTTTTTGAACAAAATATATCTTTAATAATACTTGCTTGATGATAATAAATTAGTAAAATATCCACTGCCTTATAAACCAAGCTCTACCAACCCCAGAAAGACATTAACCACATCTTTTGACTTAATTAAGCAGAAAAAGCATTAAAACGTCTACATGCCAAAAGGAAGTCAGACAATGTTAATCTTCTCTTTGATGGAGGAATTGGTGCCAAATCCCATCATTCATCAATTAATACTGGAGCGGAAGTACATGCTCTTACATTGATGTAACTGCATGAAAAGCTTAGGCAGGTGTGTCTGTTTGCTGATCAGGTAAGCATTATCTAAGAAACACATTTTACTCCAAAAAAAAAGGTTTCTTCATCAATAAATTACCTGAGTATAATACATACTCCTGAGTTTGGCCCTTGAACTAGATGAATATGATTTGGAGGAGGGTTTCCCCATCAGGTGCCCTTTCTACATCTGTGAGTGCCCTATTCAGTTTCTCTTGAGTATGCTCAGCTTAATGAATGACAGATCAGCATAAAAAGTAACAGCTGTTCAGTTGCAAACCAACTGTTGCATGCCTTGTAAATATTTCCATCTATGCATATGAAAGACGGCTTTTGCATTCCTGGGCCTGCTATATTTCTGTCAACAGCTGGGCCTTTGATGTGGTTTGGTTTGCTTTGATTTCTGAGTTTTACAGCACAGCAACACATATAGGTTATTTAATGCTGAAAGAATTGAAAAGTTCCTTGGAAAAAATGCCTGTGTATTTTGGAGAAGACAGTACTGAAGTTAGATGGGAGTCGTCATTGTGAGAACAAAAGCCAGTTCATGCTTGGGACATAAGCTGTCTTTCAATTCAATGCAAGATGTCAGTGACTCAGGCAAAGAATAGAACTCTGGGGCCAGAAGCCAGAAAACTTGTTCCACAGATGTAAATAAGGCTTAGTCTTTGTTGGACATTGTCCAGTCATAAAGAAGAGAAGGGCTTGCAAAGATATGTCTTCAAATTCAGAGGTATGGCACAACAAGGAAGTCAGTTACGATGGTATTGAACAATGGATTTTTGTTGTTGTTGTTGTTCTAGGGTTTAACACCATTTTTCAGCACAAGATAGGCTATACAAGGCGGCCAGTATAACTGGTGGAGGAAGAACCCTGGAAAACCCAGGGAAGAACCACCGACCCACAAGAAGCTACTGGCAGGCTTTCCCACATACCCATGCTACAACAATGGATTTAGGAAGCATGTAGCTGGGGACTGTTAAAAAAGAGGCTTGGAATGTATCCATGCTGGGACATGGCAATACATTGGTAATCAGCAAGCATTGGATTTGAGTGTTGTTGAAAGTCTGAGATAGGATGTATGTATATGGGAAAGGGAAACACTGTAACCAGTAACAGAGCATGAAAGAGCTGAAACTAGTATTGGAATAATCTGGTGCTTGTCCACATTGCCTCCATAGGTCCGGAAGTGCTACAACCAGATCTCTGATGCCATCAAAATATGATTATGGACTGGGTAAGTCAATAATATAAATCAATGTACCCAGAACCAGATCATACAAGGACTGGTTGCTGTTGTTGTGGATTTAATGCCATTTTTTCAGCACATGACAGGCTAAACGTGGCAGCCAGTATAGTGGAAGAAGATGATCCTGGGAAGAACCACCAACCCACAGAAACCTCACAAGGATTATAGTGGATCTCATATGAAGCAATCTGAAATCAGATACTAAGGCTTGGTACAAGCAATGAAAGCAGAGATTACCAGGATGTATGTGTTGTGTTGGGTTGTCCAAGGCTGGTCCACAATCTGTGAATATCATACAAAGCACAGTGTGTCTTAACACATTAACCCTTGGAGGATTTTGTCATTTTTGCCTGATATTTGAGTAGGAATCACATTTTGGAAGCTATTTCTGAATACATCCTAATACATCAACTTCCAGGTCATTTTCAAACAACCTAATGCTTAGATGATTTAGAAACATTGTTTTTCATTGACTACTTGGCTTGCACATGAGCAGAAGGGTAAAAGAGTTCTTTTCTATTTTTCATTTTTTTGCTTAACAGACCCATTATTTTCATATCAACACCATTCTTTATTCCAAATGCCCATCTTATCCTACTTTTTACAAAGGTTCATCTGTCTATTTGCAGTTCATACCGGTCTGCGTTAGATTTGAGACCAAAAAGTCTAAAATCCAGACTCAAAATCAGATTCCGACCATGGGCGAATTTTGGGTGGGCAAAAAATGAGGTTAAAAAAATGAGGGTTTTCCCTCTGTATTTTGTAGTGCAACAAGAACTTCCAGATTATTTGGTATCATTGTAGAGATACATCTATCGAACCTTTCTATAATACCACCCACTTTAGTGTATCATACAAGACCTTAATGCTGCAGAGCTCAGCAGTAGGTTACTATCTCCTGCCACGTAAACTCGTCAGCAGGGATTAATGTGTTAATAAACACAATGACTAACACTGCTGAAAATAAAGGAAACGAAATACACTCTCATCACAGCATTCAGACAATCTGAAGTTGCTTTAGTTCTACTGATCATAGATCAGAAGAGCTTATCAGATGATCAGTTGTATGTCGTCTAGCGTCTGTCCGTCTATCAATTAGCACATGCCTGTTATTGCTACTCCTCCGAAACTACTTGGAGGACTGCCATGAAACTTTAAACACACATTCATTCCAAAGTCCAGTTGGTCATAGATAAAAATAGCACTGATCACACATCCAACAAGACCGCCATAGCAACCATCTTGAAAACTGCTATTTTAACTCTTAAATGGATGGGCAATTCAATATGAAGCCTCAACTAAAAGACTTCATCATGTCTAGTTAGTCTCGAATGAAAATGG
This sequence comes from Sinohyriopsis cumingii, assembly GCA_028554795.2. Classification (NCBI taxonomy): domain Eukaryota; kingdom Metazoa; phylum Mollusca; class Bivalvia; order Unionida; family Unionidae; genus Sinohyriopsis; species Sinohyriopsis cumingii. The sequence goes on from CM068827.1 coordinate 28,363,032, forward strand.
CACCAATCTGAATCCAAAATGGCTATCACAGCAGCCATCTTGAAAATCTTGTTATTGCTCCTCCTCCTGAATGGATGAACATATTGAAATGGTGTTTACAGTAAAAGACTTCTTATGATGTTTACTTGGCTCAAACTGAAAATGGTGCCAAATTAGGTCCTATAGAACCACCAGGGCAGCCAGTTTGAAAATCTTGGTGTCACTAATAATCCTTAATTGATGGTCATATCGACATGGGGTTTTCACTAAATGAATTCTTATGAGATCTAGTTGGTCCAGACTGAAAATGGTGCTAGTTTTAATACATTTTTGCCAAAACAGCAGCCATCCTGAAAATCTTGCTATCAATACTACTCCTGAATGGATAGTCATATCAACATGGAGTTTTCATGATGTATAGTGGGTCCTAAATAAAAATGATGTCAATTTGACATCCAATATGGCCACCATGGCAGTCAACTTAAAAGTTGTGTGTGTGTTTGTGTGTGTGTGTGTGAATTGGATTTTAAATGTAGTTTTAACAATTCTTCAGTCATATCGCTACGATGTCTGCAGTGTGACAGTTTTATAGTGATGTCTATCACTGGGGCATCATGCCGCAGACTTGTAGCATCATGTCCCACCCAGCCACATTATCCTGACACCAGGCCAACCAGTCCTAACACTAACCTCTTAATGCTGAGCACTAAGTGAGGCAGCTGTTAGTACCATTTTTGTAATTTTCATAACTTAAGCTGAACAAAGTCATACTGACGTGGTTTTCACCAGAAGACTTCTTATGATGTATCATCAGTTTTTTCAATGGTGAAGATCTAACATCCAGTACAGCTGCCACAACAGCCTTATTGAAAATCTTGTTAATGCTAGTGGTGATGGTAAAGTCATATCTTCAATCTCTACTCCTCTCCAAATGGATCACTACATCAACATGGAATTTTCAGCAAAAGACCTATAGTAAATGAAAATGGGACCAGTCATACAACCAATATGGCTGCCATGATGACTGTCCTAAAAATCTTGTCACTACTCCCCCTGAATGGATGATCATTATGACATGGGTTTTCACCAAAAGACCTCTAATAATGTCCACTTTGTCCTAAATAAAAATGGTGCCAAACTAGTATCAGTATGTGTTCACATCAGCTAACTGGAAAATTATGTTACTGCTGAAGAAAATCAGAGATGATTTCAACATCTAACAGTTAAAGGGAAGAAATGGTCTTATCTTGATGTCTGGAAATTCTTCTCACCCAGCAGAGCATCAGTCCCTTTGAGGGACTCTTGCTTTTAAATTCTATTTTTATGGACAGAACACGTTTAGGGTTGGCATACAGAAAACTGGTTGGACAAAGTCTGCTTTAAGCTACTTTGCCAATAAAGCAAACTTATTTACAAGACTGTATACACTTCAGTGTTTTTCAAGCTCATCTTTAGCCATAACTTATTTCATCAACTTTGAGTGTTACTTGTTATATTTCTGTCTTATGTTTTTCTTCTGTTTCAGATTACCACTTATTCAATTTAATCTGAAGATTATTTTACTAAATTTAAATCACTTGATACCTTGAAATATATGAATTCTGAAATTTAAAAATATTTTTAAAAGTCTGTTTGAAATTTTTTCACAAGTCTGAGTACTCATTTTAAGCCTAGTGGCTGAGTGGTCAAAAGTGCTCACCATTATGGATCACTGCCATCTCACCTCTGTTTGCATGGGTTCAGCCAATGTGGGTATGTGAGAAAGCTTGCCGGTAGCTTCTCGTGGGTCGGTGGTTCTTTCCCAGGTTTTCCTGGGTTCTTCCTCCACCATTAATACTGGCCGCCATGTATAGCCTATCATGTGCTGAAAAATGGCATTAAACCCAACAACAACAACAACAACAGTTTACGCCTAAATTAATTTTGTGATTTTCAATATTTTTCATCAAGGAACACTTTCCCTTCATCAATAAACAAATTGGCAAGTACACTATTTTTCTGTTTTAAGTAAGTATAGCCATATTTGCCAATGCATGACTTCTACCAAACATATCTCTCTATGCCCTGATGCTATGTGTCAAATTGGTTCAAAATATGTTGAGCTATTGTTTTTAAGTCCAATACAGGTTTTTCTATTTATAGCAACAGTGACCATACTGGATGGAAGATAGGCATAATTTGTGCAAGTTTAAAATTTATTAATGCCATAATGCTTCCTGTCTAGCTTAGTCACATTTTCTGTTCAGCAGCTTTAGAAAAGTCATAGCAAGCTCTTTGTAATTTTAGGAGTCGTAGCCATATATGATAAAGCATCATTTGAAAAGATCTTCAGGTCAAGATGATTTCTGACAAGTTTAGTCAAATTCCAGTTAACAGTTCAGGAAGAGTCATTTAAAAGTTTGTTTTTTGTCACTGTTGCTTTTTTATTTTTAGTAACTGTAGCAGTATTTGATGGCAAATCATTATCAGTCACATAAACTTTAAAGGTGTTTCTGTCAGAATACTTTCTCAAATTTGATCAAATTCTGCTCAGTGCTTTTTGAATAGAAGTGGTTTAAAGGGTTTTAACTGTTTTCAGTAATAGTGGCCATATTTCATGCTAAATCAGAATCATTTATAAGAATTAGAAAGCTCTGTATGACAGGCTGTTTAACAACAATTTTGGTCAAAATTGGTCAAATGTTTTTTTGAGAAGAGGCTTGCAATAGCAATTGTTAATGGATGAACTGTAAAAGATTGATGAAACACATGCCATAATCTCACCTAGCCTTAACACCAGTTGATGGGTGTACTGTCGAAGATTGATGAAACACATGCCATAATCTCACTTAGTCTTAAGACCAGTTTAGCTAACTGAACAATGACATACACAGGTAATAACAGTCAAACACTGTGCTAAATTTATAGTGAAGTGGACACAAGGAAATGGTATAATTGACAAAAAATTACAGAAAGTATCTAATAATTGTGAATAAGGATGCAATTAGGTTGAGTTCTAAGATGTACTGTTAAGAACTGTTGACAATCAAAGCAGCGAATTAAGATGATGCCAGTTAATGATGAAACAGACAACAGTTTAAATGCAGAATTTTCATTTACTGTGACAGAATTCAGTAGGACAATAAATCGCATATACTCTCCTGCTGATGAAAAAACTCCAAAGATTGCTCAAAACTTGAAGAAAAAAGAACAATATGGAAGGTGTATGTGAGGTTACTTCAGTGTACTGACTAGATGCAAGGAGAAGTAGTCACTGATGAATGACTAGATGCAAGAAGTAGTCACTGATGAATGACTAGATGCATGGAGAAGTAGTCACTGATGAATGACAAGATGGAAGGAAAAGTAGTCACTGATGAATGACAAGATGGCAGGAAAAGTAGTCACTGATTAATGACTAGATGCAAGCAGAAGTAGTCACTGGTGAATGACTAGATGCGAGCAGTAGTAGTCACTGATGAATGACTAGATGCAAGCAGAAGTAGTCACTGATGAATGACTAGATGAAAACAGAAGTAGTCACTGATGAATGACTAGAGCTGGTGCCAATCCCTCTATCCAAGTGTAGACCACTCTCTCATGGCTTCATTCACCACAAGCAAATAACATTTTATGACTCTTTTTGCATAAAGAAGCCAAAAGATGTGGTTAACATCCATTTACAGATGGGATGGTTGGATTTGCAAGATAGTGGATGTTCACCTAATATATCATTATCATGTATTGTCTGACATGAAGGCTGGATTTGCAAAGAAACGGTTGTACCATTAATTATTAGAATCAGGTAATGTACCTGATAGGATGCTTGGATTTGCAAAATAGTGGATGTTTTCCTAATGTATTATAATCAGGTATTGTACCTGACGGGATGCTTGGATTTGCAAGGTAGTGGATGTTTTCCTAATGTATTATTATCAGGTATTGTACCTGACGGGATGCTTGGATTTGCAAGGTAGTGGATGTTTTCCTAATGTATTATTATTAGGTATTGTACCTGATGGGATGGCTTAAGTTCAAAAGATAGATGATTTCCTAATGTATTATTATCAGGTATTGTACCTGATGGGATGCTTGGATTTGCAAAGTAGTGGATGTTTTCCTAATGTATTATTATCAGGTATTGTACCTGACGGGATGCTTGGATTTGCAAGGTAGTGGATGATTTCCTAATGTATTATCATCAGGTAATGTACCTTATGGGATGCTTGGATTTGCAAAGTAGTGGATGTTTTCCTAATGTATTATTATCAGGTATTGTACCTGACGGGATGCTTGGATTTGCAAGGTAGTGGATGTTTTCCTAATGTATTATTATCAGGTATTGTACCTGACGGGATGGCTTCAGTTCAAAAGGTAGATGATTTCCTAATGTATTATTATCAGGTATTGTACCTGATGGGATGCTTGGATTTGCAAAGTAGTAGATGTTTTCCTAATGTATTATAATCAGGTAATGTACCTGATTGGATGCTTGGAATTGCAAAGTAGTGGATGTTTTCCTAATGTATTATAATCAGGTAATGTACCTGATGGGATGCTTGGAATTGCAAAGTAGTGGATGTTTTCCTAATGTATTAAAATCAGGTAATGTACCTGATGGGATGCTTGGATTTGCAAGGTAGTGGATGTTTTCCTAATGTATTATAATCAGGTAATGTACCTGATGGTATGCTTGGAATTGCAAAGTAGGGGATGTTTTCCTAATGTATTAAAATCAGGTAATGTACCTGATGGGATGCTTGGAATTGCAAGGTAGTGGATGTTTTCCTAATGTATTATAATCAGGTAATGTACCTAATAGGATGCTTGGATTTGCAAAGTAGTGGATGTTTTCCTAATGTATTATAATCAGGTAATGTCCCTGATGGGATGCTTAGAATTGCAAGGTAGTGGATGTTTTCCTAATGTATTATTATCAAGTATTGTAACTAAAGAAGAAATCAATTACTATTTTTGATGCAGTTTTCACCCAAAGGCTATTTACAGACATCTTCCTATTATGATATCATTTCAGCTTGCACTGATTTTGAACCTGCCAATATGCTAAGTATGAATGCTTATCATATAAAATTATTAAGTTAAATAAACATTCTTTCACCTAATTCTAAACCCTATGATGCAAATGACACCTTTTCTTACTGCTTCTTGGGTATAAAATTAAGATAATCTGGGATAATTACACACTTGCTTATCTCTTCTACCTGGCTTACCTCCACTGCCAGAAAATACATTTTTTATTTATCAAATTCACGCAACAAATTTGAATATTATCCTTAAAATAGAAATGAGTGAAAATATTTGTGCAGCTAAATCAATGACTCATTGGATGTATCCACATCCAGTATTAAAAAAAATAAAGCATTTCTTCCAATATTTCATCCTAGAAACATATGAATATAGGACTTCTACTGCGGAAACTTGCCTATAACTAATTTTAGAGGTTGCTATTTAATGTTACTCAACAACTGTGTTGAATCAAAATAAGAATTGTTGGATTATAAAGTTTTAATAGTATTTCATCAGTAGTTTAAACATATGCCATGAAAATATCCCAAAACAAAAGAATCAAGTGACTATTTTGAACATTATACATTTTTAACTTTCTACACTCAATTCTCCCTATTTTCACAAGCTACATTTAGCTGGAAAGAAAAGCCATTTTGCCCAAATACTGAAGTCCAAAATGGACCTTGAATTAGTAACCTGGATTACTTCAACTATATATATCCCTTGTTATACTTCTTAAGGTAATTTTGTTCCCAAAGCCATTATTGTAAAAAAACAAAAGTTTTTCTTTAAACTATGATTGGGAATGGGGCCAAATTTCATCCCCTAAACAGGCCCAGAAAAATCCTTTAGACTTTCCCTTAAGGAATTTGACCTTAATGTGACAGGAAAGAGATATGGGTAGTGAAGGAAATATTATATTAATTGAAAGACTGTAGTAAGCTTTGGCATGAAAACATGATATAAAGGAAATAAAGAATATGTAAATATATCCACTTTCTTTTATATGTCATTGATTTTTCTTTTTCTTCACTTTTGTGACTATAATGGGCAATTTTTGAAAACATTTTGTGATGCTGTCACATGCTTAATGGAGAGATCCCAATGCTGTACCGATAATTATTCCTTGTGCCAAATAAGAACAGGTGTGACAGACAGATGGACTGTTAATTAGAAAGATTTACAGATCAAGATTACTGCATTTCCCACATGATTTCATGAATACTCCTTAACACAATCACTGATCTGCAAACTATGCCATAGTGTACTATATGTGGGACTGTCAAACTATGCCATAGTGTACTGTATGTGGGACTGTCAAACTATGCCATAGTGTACTGTATGTGGGACTGTCAAACTATGCCATAGTGTACTGTATGTGGGACTATCAAACTATGCCATAGTATACTGTATGTGGGACTGTCAAACTATGCCATAGTGTATTGTATGTAGGACTGTCAAACTATGCCATAGTGTACTGTATGTGGGACTGTCAAACTATGCCATAGTGTACTGTATGTGGGACTGTCAAACTATGCCATAGTGTACTGTATGTGGGACTATCAAACTATGCCATAGTGTACTGTATGTGGGACTGTCAAACTATGCCATAGTGTATTGTATGTGGGACTCTCAAACTATGCCATAACGTACTGTATGTAGAACTGTCAAATTATCCCATAATATACTGTATGTAGGACTGTCAAATTAAGCCATAATGTACTGTATGACGTAGGACTGTCAAACTTTGCCATTATTTGACTGACAAATTATGCCATAATGTACTGTACATGGAACTATCAAATTATGTCATAATGTACAAACTATGCCATAATGTAACATATGAAGGACTGTCGAACTATGCTATAATGTACTGCTTGATGTTGGACTCTCAAACTATGTCATAATGTACTGTATGTGGGACTTTCAAATTATGCCATACTGTACTGCATGATGTTGGACTGTCATACTATGCCATACTATACTGCATCATGTTGTACTGTCAAACTATGCCATACTGTACTGTATGTAGAACTGTCAAACTATGCCATAATGTATTCTATGTGAGACTCAAATTATGCCATAATGTACTGGATGATGTTGGACTCAAACTATGCCATTGTTGGACTGACAAATTATGTCATAATGTACTGTATGAGGAACTATCAAACTATGCCATAATGTACAAACTATGCCATAATGTACTGCATGATGTTGGACTCTCAAACTATGTCATAATGTACTGTATGTGGGACTGTCAAATTATGCCATACTGTACTGCATGATGTTAGACTGTCAAACTATGTCATAATGTACTGTATGTGAGACTGTCAAACTATGCCATACTGTACTATATGATACTGGACTGGAAGAAACTTTCACAGAAGAATCTTCAATTGTTGAATGACTGCTGCTATTTAAGTCAGAAAAAAATCCCCTCTTCCTTCAATGTGCTAATGTAGACAAGGCAAATAAAATCCCCTCTTCTTTCAATGTGCTAACATAGGGCAAATAAAAAGACTCTTCTTTTGATATGCTAATGCAGACAGGCCAAAAATAAAATCCCCTATTCTTTTTGACATGCTAAATGTAGACAGGGCAAAAAGATCCACTCTTCTTTATTGATGTGCTAATGTAGACAAGGCAGAAATAAAATCCTCTCTTCTTCTGACATTGCAAAGTAGAACACAAGGCAAAAATAAAATGAAATACTTATGTACATCCAATTAACGAAATCCACTGTCAGGATAAATAAATATTACTTACTGGCATAACTACAATTATATTGTTATAGAAACATGCAAGTGCATTTAAGAAACTGTTAATCTGAATTAATAAAGGCATATATTAACATATTGCATTGGGTATGCTTAAGGCTATTCTTGATTGAGATAACATGGCAATCACATGACCTCATATAAAACTCCTTAGCATTGTCTTACAACACTATGGTCTTAAACTAAGTAACAGAAAAGGGTGAAAAACAACTTTGTAACATTCAACAAAAAAATTATTTCCCTAGAATACAGTGAAAAAATTAAAATGAACTGATGTTATTGTCAATTAAATCCAAAATAGTCCTAAAAGTTATATCACCAGTCAGAAAATACTGAGTATTTCAAATGAATTTCAGTGCTTTTCCAAATGTATTCCAATTATGAATGTGATGTGCCAGTAACACTGAATGTGCTAATGTGCCAACAGTCTTTATTTATCACAATGATATAATCTGAAATGTCTTTGAAACAATTCACAATAGTTCCAAAATAGTGATTTAATCCTAAATCAATTAGCACTTTGTAATTTAAATGAATAGTTTAAAGAAATAAATCCTTACAAATTGTAATGAATCACAACTAAAACTGATTCCTCTAAAGACTGACATTAAGATAGGAATGAGTAATTCTGAAGTAAACATTTATATAAAAAGAGACACAATAAAAGAACCAGGATATGGATCATTTCCCCATCAAATTCATAAACAACTTCCTTCTAGAACATTCTTAACTTCTAAAAAGGCTAGAAGTTGAACTCAACATCTGTACACAAATTACATTAAAGTAATAATGATCTTAAATTATAATCTAAAATCACTGACAAGAATTAGCTGTTTTAATGTTGTTTATAAAAAAAACAGTCAGGTAGGCCCAAACTCCAACCCTTAATTATGGACAAAGGTCAGTCACACAATACAAATGAAATATATACAACAACTGGGTACATTAAAGGCTATTCCTAGTTGAGATGACATGGTGACAACAAGACCTAACATAACAAATAACACTGGTGTCAAATCAGATGGACAATTTAGCAGATGAAAAGAGCATCAAATTAATTAATGGATAATACATATAGAAATATTAGCTAGAATATAAAAAAGTTGATTAAACAAAATGTTTCAAGTAAGAAAATAATGATATCATGATGTTTCTTTGCATAAAATCAACAGTCCATTGGGACTTCTGGTGGCTGAGTGGTTTGAGAGGCTCCCCTTTACTGATCACTACCTTCTCACCTGTCCTTCATGTGGGTTCGAGTCTTGGTGGTTCTTCCCAGGGTTTCTACAGGTTATTCCTCCACCAGTTATTTTGGCCACCATGTATAACCAATCATGTGCTGAAAAAAAGGCATTAAATCCACAAAAACAACAAGAATAATCACTGGAATGCATCAAAGATAAGTTTAACAAAGCATCTGAAAATTACTTACCTAAAATATAAGTACAGTAAATATTTGATCTAACTTATTGCAAGAAAATGTATGTGAATTTTTATCAGGCTTTATGTGAGTACCTTCTCTGTGAAGTTTGTCTGCCTTGGGTGCAGCTGGCAGGACAAGATGACGGGACAGAGTAGGGGGACTAGAGATGTCATGGAGATCCAGAAATCCACAGATATCCAGCGTACTGCAAATGCTCCTCTGGACTAACTTAAACTCATGTTGTCTAGGCAAAAAGAAAAAAAATCACATATTCAAGAATTCTGTAGAAAACTATATACTGCCTGCTCCAGCAAGGCATCTTCCAAATACCAAAAAGTTAACTGCAGTGTAAAAAGTAAGTTACTGTGACCAACATTTGCTTGTTAAAAGCAGTAACATCCATGATAAGTAAAGTTTTATGATTGTATATGCAACAGTGTCAAATAAAAATCAGTGAAATGTAAAAACTGAACAACAATGCCTATGCCAACAATAACAATGACAAGAACATAAAAAAGTGAAACCTTTGTCCTGAAAATTCAATTCAAGCAGAGAAAGGGGTTGTTTTATATGCACAACATCCCAAAAATCTGATATATCTCAGAGTAATGTTGGAGATCAAGATGCTGGCAGTGCACAATAATACTGTCAATTCAAATATTTTACGTTGTGCCACTATTCCCATTCAGAAATATATTTATGACATGCACTGCGTTTATCCATTTCATGACAGTATTCATTACACAATACTTGCATTTACAGGTACATTTAATACTACCTGCCACAAAATGAAATGTCCTTCAATGTTGTTTACCTACCATTAATTGTTTCCATTTTTGTGAAAATTCTAACAACCTGTATTTTGTATTATATTTGTGTTTTGCTATATAAATTGTTTGATGCAATAAACGATTTGATTTATTTTATATTTTCCTTTTCCATAAGTTAGATTTGATTCACAACTGATATTTCCTAAGTTTTCTCCTAGTGCACATGGCTCGATAAGCCTGGCTTGTAAAGGCATTACTCACTTTGTTTTCAAGTTGACAATACTTTTAATCAAGCTGCACATTTAATTTATCTACTTGTTCAGTGCCAAATAGTTCTACATCTTCAAGTGAATGTCTGACCTAAATCCCAAAGCTTGTAAAGTCAACACCCACTTTGATCAAGCTGCAAGTTGCAAACTTGCTCAGAGTCAAGTAACAGATGGTGTTTATTTGAACTTTGTGTGATCTTGCTGCACAACAGAATGTGTTTAGTTGCATCCTTTAATAGATTTCACACAATGTACAATCAAATTGTTACTTGCAGAGCCCTAGCTAAGTCTCTACATATGCACCTGCATGTGACAGTGAAGCTGAGGAAATGGAGCTGGACAATATTTATGCTGACTAGACAACTTTATTAGATGAGGATTATTTCTTGGAAACTCTGTACCAGATGACATTAGATTATGACATTAATAACTTCAATTTTTTATTTGTGAGATGTGTGGAATTTATGTATCATTGGACATTGTCAATGAAATCATTCTTTATATCAGTATGTGTCCAATAATTGAAATGGATTTATCACATAAATGGATTTAAAATGTCAAGCATTATGGATTTTAAAGGATTTAATTTTTAAAACGGTTTTCAATTTATTTTGAACATATTCCACTCAATAAAAAAATTGTATTTTACACTGGTTTGTCATTATTTTTCCTATTAGTCTATCTATCCAGTTTGTCTTGTTTTATTTTTCAAAATGCAACTCTGACTCACTGATGACAAGTTCCCTCTCAAATGTATTATATTTGCAAAATACATCCTGACTTGTAGGAGAGTCAAAGAGGAATTGACTTTTTGTAGCCCCCATAAGTGGGGTCTACATATAGGTGACTTATAAGCAAGTATATACAGTAAGCTTCACAGGCAATTGCTACCTATATCTTGCCTTCCTAGGCAAGTGATGCTTATGCTTCCCACGCAAGTGATGCTTATACTTCACAGGCAACTGATGCCTATGCTTCCCAGGCAAGTGATGCTTACACTTCACAGGCAAGTGATGCTTATGTTTCCCAGGAAAATGAAGCTTTTAGGAAAGTGATGCCTATGCTTCCCAGGCAAGTGATGCTTATACTTCACATGCAAGTGATGCATTTACTTCACAGGCAAGTGATGCCTATGCTTCCCAGGCAAGTGATGCTTATACTTCACATGCAAGTGACGCATTTACTTCACAGGCAAGTGATGCTTATGCTTCCCAGGCAAGTGATGCTTATACTTCATGTGAAAATGTTACCTATGCTTCACATGCAAGTGATATTTATTTCATGCCTATTGTAATGTATATCAATAATTTTTTTAAATTTTATTCATGACTGTAAGTTGAAGTGATTACCTATAGATATATTTTGTGTATGTGTATATTAGTTTCTATTTTAAGATATTAAGAGTGACAAGATTGCATAGTATCTATAAATGGCTATTATCAAATTACTAATAATAATATTAGTAGTAAACATGTTGATGAGTTTGTGGGGTATTTCCCACTGGGCAGGTGGGTTCTTAGAAAAATAAAGTAACTTCCTACTGGATGGTTTAGGTCAAGTGCATTCTTTTACAGTGTGGGGTGCTTGTGAACTGTCATATAACAGAAGCAGCAAAATGCCTTTCCACCTCTCATACTTGTATATAAGTAGGTGGAGCTGGACAATTTTGGTCTGTCTTATTTCTTATGTTCTTGTTGTAACATCAGTATTCAGATGTGTTTAATGTTGTGTTCATATATCATCTGAGAGAAAATATTTGTTCAGAATATTCATTGGAACTATGAAGTGCTCACTGAACTAAAATATTATTCTGGAACTATTGTGGATTGTTCAAAGGAGTTCTAGACCAGGGCCTGCCAAGCTGTATCCTGTGGCCCACAAAATGATTGCTGTCACAGGGTGTGGCCCTTAGGCCATTAAAAATGCCCTCATATGGCCCTCAGGATGGTTCGAGTTTGAGTCCCCTGCCATTTTGATACATCAGGACTGTTTCCAGGTCTGTACATTCAAGGACTGGAAACTGATTCGGAACATTTGATTCTTTTGGACTTGAACAGAACTTTTTATGATTATTTTGGATTCAATTCATAACGCTCTAAGTTCCTCTTAAATTTTCATTCTATAATTATATCATTTGTTAAGTTTTATAAAGCTTGCAGGTTTTGCTTCTTTCTGTTACTGAGTTTATGACCATAGAGTGATAACACTATGCTTCACAGAAAAAACTATAAGTCAAACTTATCAATAACAGCCACTCATAGGAAAAGGCAAAACTGGCTGTTACACACAGGTGACTGCTATATACAGGTTCCCATTTTAAAGTATGTTTTCTAGCAAATACCAAGAACCAAATGTTATTATTATTATTATTATTATTATTACAATACCAAGGTTGTTTTATGTGCATTGTACAACAAAATCATAATCATAGGTATATGTTATTCTCCCCAAAATTTATGTTCCACACACGATTACTGGATCCTGCTTAATTTAATCCATCCTATAAATGAAATCATCACCGATTAAAAAGTATATGCTGATCTAGTTTGTACACCCTATAAGATATTGTGGATTTCAGACTATAAACAGTTTCCACACTCACAATGGCCAAGAAAACACAATTGTACATACTTTTATTTCACTCAAATGGCAACAATTGTCATATTAATGTAAACCAAGCGGGGGTTTTTTTGATGCTATGACTAGCCTTACACATTTTAATTAACATACATTGCTTTGAAAGTAATTTTTTTTAAAAATGCAACATCTTGAAAGTTTTTATATTATCATGTTTTTTAGTGTACTTGTAAGATGACATTAAAAACAATACTGGGTTTGAAATAAGTTTTGTTTTACACTAATCAGCAAGATCACCATAATAAATTCTCTTCTCCCTATCATATATGCAACTGCCCTCTCTTTTGTCATCATCCAATTTTTACCATTTAAGTGGCACTTTACAATTCCATAGTTTACAATTGTCATGGCACAAGGGTACTGATGCTTTATTAAAACACAATGTCCAGTATAATTCTGGACTAATTGCTTAACCGGTGAATGCAACCTTGTCTAATTAGTAAATACCAGCCAGAGACCCCATAACATTTTGTTATCATCAGTAATGAAATCAGTGTTTAGTGGCAGTAAAACAGGCTAGCTCTATGGATTAGCTGCATATCCAGAGAACACTCCATTAGCCAGTAGGAATAATCTGCCTATCAGGGAACACTCCATTAGCCAGTAGGAATAATTTGCCTATCAGGGAACATTCCATTAGCCAGTAGAAATAATTTGCCTCTCCAGGGAACACTCCATTAGCCAGTAGGAATAATTTGCCTATCAGGGAACACTCCATTAGCCGGTTGGAATAATTTGCCTATCAGGGAACATTCCATTAGCCAGTAGAAATAATTTGCCTCTCCAGGGAACACTCCATTAGCCAGTAGGAATAATTTGCCTGCACTACAGGTATCTGAATCTGACCACTTACTTGCAGTATCTCTCTGGAGGAGGAAATAAGGTAATATTGCACTTAAGATTGCCGCATCGCAGCAGACCATAATATGGCGCGTAGCAGGAGTCTGCCAATCTCTGGAACATGGCCTGTACACTGGACAAGCTCAGATTACCCTCAGGAACATATACCTCCCCTCCTGAAATGTAACAGATTTTATCAATGGTTACTCCTAGGAGATGATTAAAACTGACAGTGTGAAGCTATTTTGCTTACGATTCCCTTGACAAATGGCCCAATGATGAGAGAGTTTCTTGAGATCAAATTAAATTAAACTAAAGAAATGATAATATCCATTTCTTTCTTTATTTCTTTCTAAAAAATATTTAATTAATTGCATGAGGATTTGCCATGGCACACAATATTATAAGCCCTGGTTCAAAACAAAACAAAACCCAAAACTCATCGAGATAAATATTTCTTTAAACTGATAAGCAATCTGTAAAATTGTCAACTGACCACAGCCCCAATCCAAAATGAATGCTAATTACCTTTGTTGTTCAGATCTATTAGCTGCTGATAAAGCGGAATCACATCAATGAGTGCTGGGTCATTAGGATTGGCAATACACATCACCTGGAGTTTGGTGGGGAATGGAAATGGGAGGGGGCATTTTTCATCTGATACCTCCCCAGCCTGGATGCTCTTCCATTTCTTCAGGGTCTCCTTTAGGGAACCTGGCCCAACACCCATGTTACCATCTGTGATAAGAATCACCTGAAATAGTTATTTGCAAGCATTCCCATGTAAATGAAATGTCTAGTCGGTTTAACAAAGAGAAGTATTTGATGATAACAGTATGATACTAGTGGTGTAGCAAGTGCCCAAGCAAAGCCTACAACTGCTGAGTTGCGTCCAGGCCCAGCCAAGGAGCCCCAATTCCCACCAAACATTTTGTTCTTTATTTTCTTTATTGGGAGGGGAGGGGCCCCCGAAATCGAGTGCGGGGGTAGGCAGAATATCTTGTTATGCTACTGAATGATATGGATCATGACATCTTAGATGAAAGTTACCTTTTCCCTGACACAATATCTTCTCCATACTGATAAGATTTCAATGACAAATAAGGTGAGATACTAGTTAAAAAACATAACTGGAAATGAAAGCCATCACAAATATTTGCATTCTTTTTTAATTTTGCCCACCCTCACAAACTCAACCTCCACCCTCCAATTCAGTCATCTATACATCTTCTAGAAGCATAAAACCAAATATGATCACCCTCCTTTAATCAGCGTAGATATAGATCAGAATACAAAGAAAAGTCCCTATCATCAATGAAAATGTGACCCCAACCCTCTTCTTGTCTGGGGACTGCATCCATGATTCAAACCTTTGGCATGATCTGACTATCTTCTTAAAACATCACTAAATATATCACTCTCCTTCAACTGGTGTTGATGGACTTAAGGTTTCAAGGAAAGAATGGTTAGCTATATAGATGGACTGAGAGATGTACTCACAGATCAAATTTACCTATCATAAAATGTCAACATAAATGTGGAAACAAAAGTTCTAATCCTGTCCAATATATACGTACAACAAGGATCTCACATCTACCTTTCAACAGGTGTTAATTTACTTAAGTGTAAATCATTCATCTAAATGTATTATTTGAAAGGCTCATGATTACTTGCATGGGTGTCAATCAAATGAGTTTGTGTTGATTTCTTATATATGGATTTAAATTTAAGTAATGATTATCTGTGTGGGCATGTTTTATCTCCATAGGTGATGATGAGGATGCTGAGTATGTTTATGGATTTGAATTGACCCTGTAGCAAGTTAGCGATTGTCAAGGCCAACAGCCAATCAGCATTGTGAATATTTCAAGACACACAGTGTATGTAGCCAAATAAAAAACAATACCTGTTGACAGGAAACACAGCATCAGCATCAACATTATCTTGTGTATCAATCTCCCATATAAATTTTGCATAAGTTCTTAGGGTTTTCGATTGCCCTATGCTCTGTTTCTGCAGCCAAAACACTGCATTCTGTAGAGTACTTGTGTTACTGCATGAATGTCAATTACCACAAAGAGAAATGAGTTTGTCTACATGGGTACCGAGTTACAGTGGAACCCCGTTACATCACGATAATTGGGGTTTAAAAAATTGGATCGTGTTAATGCGAGGTTTTAAACTATTTTACTTTTTCAGAGAACTTGTTGGCACATATAAGTGTATTCATGTCTAATGTATATAATGAATAGGGTATCAATGCCATTTACTATCGTGCCGTCGTGACATGCAGTTAATCCATAATGCATGTAATTCCATTGAAAAATTGCACACAGATTTACAATATTTATTAATTTTGTCTCAGATCATTGTGTCTGAATTCAACGTCTAATATATAGCATGAACAGAGTACTGACAGTTTACTTGCCGTCTGATATTGTACAGTTGGGGCTTGCAATTAATCCATAATACATGTAATGCCATTGCAAAATTGCATACATATTTAAACGAATCAATAATTTTGTCACAGATCATTATGTGTCTGAATTCAATGGGAAAAATGAACAACAAAATTAGGTTAAGAAACACGAAGCACATGTACGGTTCATTACAATCCAGGATCTATGAATGGGGTCTGTACAAATCTCACACTGCTAAAATTTTCTCATATGCATTTCCTTGTTCATTTATCCATTGTATATTTCCAATAATTAATTCTTGTATGCCTATTCATTTGAATGACTACAGCAAGAATAATTAACAATCAACACATGCTTTCAGCGTGCATTTACCTTTTACTTCATATTTTGTGAATATCATAAGAAACGTGTGAAAACTACTATAATAATCATTGCGCAAAGTGCAGAAAATGACTTGCGTGTGTGAACTTGCTTTTCCATAATGGTAAAATATTTTTATAAAACCTGAGAACTAAGTGCAGTAGGCCTGCAAAGGTCACAAGTCATTTTTATACATTTTTTTAAAGCTGAACGCATGTACAATTTCATACCCTTCCAATTTCCAGCTAATATAGCAGACATTATTTACTGATCAGATGATTGCGTCTAATAACACTGCCAAGCTCCACAAGCATGTTGGCGGCGTTCGAATTTTGATGTTTATTAAATTGTGAGAATCTTTTATCAACCACTACATTGTCTACTGCTTGGTTGTGTATGCAGTTAAAGAAGAATCTTCACAGGTGTAGATTACCTGCATGGATGTGGCTGTGCCCCACTCCTCCACAACCAGTGTGGAGATGCCTGCCAGGACTGACTCAAAACAGGTCTTGTTATACTCCTCTAGTTTGGTTAGAGCAGTCTTGATGGACTCCACATCCCTAGTGAATGGCACCAGCTGTTCCCAAAGGTAGGAAAATATCACCTGCAAAGAAATATTGTCTTTAATAAAAGCAAATCTTTAAAAACAAATAAATTTAAAAAATACCTATGTAGGGAATAGCAGTATTTAGTCTATCATGAAGATATGTACTGTTGGTCAAAAGATTTAATTTGTTTACATCAAATGGGTAATTAATAAAATGTAAAATTAAGCTTTTTAATTTTTGGTAAATACTCAACTGTTCAAAACCACTCTGGTGGCTTAAGTAGTTAGAGCAACTACCTTGGACTCGAACCCTTGCCGAGTCGTACCAATAACTTATAAAAATGGTACTAGCAGCTGCCTCACTTACCATTCTACATTAAGAGGTTAACGTTTGGATTGCCTGGCAGTGTCAGACATCACTGTAAACTGCCATAAGGCAGACATCATAGTGATATAATTAAAATTGTTAAATCTATGTTAAAAATCCAAAAACACAACACATAAACATTTGTCGAAAGCTGTGATGCTATTTTTTTTCTTCTCTAAACATGGACAAGTATTTCTATTAACAAAACAAACCATACTCAATATTTCTTCAATTATAAGATGCAAACAAGGAATCCAATGAGTATCATCACAAGCAGATTACAAGTGAATGCAGTTTAATGTGGAGGTTTATTTACATTTTAAATAACAAGAATTCCTCAAAATGCAATGTCTCACCGGGTTGCATTATGAAAGATTTTTTATAGTGAAATGCACAATAAATAAAGCAGTTATAGTAGCATGGAATGTAAGTCACTGTGGCATGGAATGTAAGTCACTGTGGCATGAAATGTAAGTCACTGTGGCATTCTTTGTTCTGTAATGAACAGTATACCTCAGTGTTACAATTTTAGTTTCTGTAACTATTTTGTTCTATATTCCCCAAATCTTGACCCAGGGAGTGCTTTTGTTAAGGAAAAGAAATAAGTAAAAACAACTTTTCTTTAGTGGATGTCTATCCAAATTATGGTGGCACTATCAATGGCCACATTCACTAAGGTAGTAAAAACTGTATGATGGCAATTAATATCAATTTTTTAAATAAAAAGAATGTATCTGGGAATGTAAACATCTCTGACAGCCGCTAGTGTGTAACATATTTTTGAGGGTTAAAGTCATAGTGCAGATGACAAAATTAATGTGGCAAAACTATTGAAACAAGCAAGATTATTTCAAGTTTTAGCACTACTTTTGCATTATGTACTAAAAAATTTCTTTGTACCTTTAGAATGTTTTAACCAAAGTTGGAGGAGGGGATCTGATATGTGTATTTAATTTATACTGTGTACTTGACCTTTTCCATGATTGTGGGTAGAATTTTGGCCTACCTGACTAATGTCATGCAATGTCTGCCTAAGTTTTATCAAAGTTATTAGTTGTAAAAAAATGTTTATTAAAACTGAAGTTCATGGCATGACCTAGTTTAGGAATTAGTAAATAATAACATTAGAACTGACCCACATCAATGGGGTACACAATGTGTCATAAGAAAGGTCATAGTCTATATATAAAGGGAAACAATCATTTATTTCTAGTCTATATATAAAGAGCAAGGGAAACAATCACTTATTTCTAGTTTAATATCAGTCTGTGGAATCACTTTTTCTTGTGCTCAGATATAATTTGAAAGGAATCATTTATTTAAATTAATCTTTGGAATTACAAAGTGCTCACTGACTTTGAAGACTAAAATTGCTTTGGGATTAATGAGGACTCACTCAAAGATATTCTGGATTGCATCATTGTTGACACATCAAGACTACTGATACACCAGCATAGTCACAATTATTGGAATTCATTCAGAAGATTCTTTACTTCTGGACATGTGACAGAACATTCAGGATTATATAGGATTTAATTCACAATACTGTCATCACAATTTTCACTTTGTATGCTACAGAAATTAATTGTTTGTTGAAGTTTACAACACTTCTTGGTTTCGCTATTTTCTGTTACTAAGTTTAAGACCACACAGTCATAACAGAAATTGGGTCTCATCTGGAATCTTAATTTCTTTTAAACATTTCAGATATATTAAAATTTGTCTTTAAAATTTAAATAGACCTTGTTTCAAAATTTCCACTGTCCTGAAAAAGATTTTAATTTCTTTTGAGAAATCTTTAGTGAAATCAGCAAGCATTCACAATGTCATCTAACACAGTGAACTTTGTTTCAAATCCTACCCAGAGTCCTTGCTTCAGCTTGCCAAACAATTTGATCTTTTGGAAGTAAAAGCATCTTTTAACAAAGCAAGAAACAAAAACTACTTTGGTTTGGTATTTAGCGGCATGGGAAATTCTGGATGATAATGCTTGGGTTTGAACAGAAAGTCTGTCTGGTTTTGATGGAAAGTTAGAAGGAATCACAGTTTACAAAATCAAGATGGAATTGGAGTTAACAAAGCTACTACTTCAGAAAGAAATGATGGAATGGCAAATTGAGAAAGAGGAAAAGGAGAGCAAATGCAGAGACAGAAAGCAGAGAGAAATGCAAATGCTGAAAGTGGAATAGGAGAGGTCTATGCAGAGAGAAGAGGAGAGAAATACAAATGTAGAGAGAGGAATGGGAGAGGCAGAGAGAAAAAGATAAGGGGGAAATACTAATGAAAAAAAGAAGAAAGGGAAATGCATACAGATTATAAGAATTTGAACTGGCATGTAGAAAACACTACCCTCATTTTCACACAAGAACAGGTTTTGATGTTACTAGAAATATTGTTAACAACTCGTTTTCAAGAAAAGAAGTAGATACTTTCCTCGTTTTGAGAAAAGTGCTGAAAACTTTAAATTGCCAAATGAGCACTGGACTTTATTAGTGAACTTAATAGCAAAGCTCATAAAGTCTACACTTCACTGTTGGTACAACGGTGCCAATTATGATGATGTTAAGGAATGTATCTAGAATGGTTATGAACTGGTACCTGAGACGAATCAATAAAGGTTTAGGAATTGTAGAAAAGAAACTGGACAAACTCGTGTCAAATTCTACTAGGGAAAAAAACAACTATCTGACAGGTGGTGGTCAGTCAAAAAGGATTACAATAACCTCCATCCATCAACACATTCAAGATTACTAGAATTCATTCAGAACATTCTATACATCTGGACTCAACATAGAACATTTAGGATCTTATTCATAATAGTGTAAATGCCTTTTGAATATATTCTAGGGAAATAAATTGTTTGTTGAATTTTTTAAAACTTGTTGGTTTCATTTCTTTATGTTACCTAATTTAAGACCAAAGAGTCATAACAAGGGCAAAATGTCCCCTGCCCTTGGGATTCTAGGTGGAGAAAGAAGAAACACTGGTACCTCCATGATGAGCACAACTATCAAGTGTCAAGACTGTACATTCAATTTTCATACATGTAAGACTACAGTACAGCTGACATGTATTTTTGAAACCCAACACATTGCATTGGCGGTACTTAATCCCCTCCACTTTCACTCCAATATAATGCTCCACAATGGAGCAATAAAAATACTTACAAATCACCACCAGCCTTGGTAAGCACACCATGGAGCAGATGATCAGCATTATTGATTTACATTTGAACAGCCAATCAATGAAGACCACCCAAGGAAAGACCATACATCATGAGTGATTAACAATCAAATACAACTTCAGGAGAAGATGAACAAGATCTCATAAAGTTAGTATGTAAGATTGCTCAGATTTCTTTGAATAAAGTACAAGTGTAAACTTGTTGCAAAAGGTGTCAATCAGCCATTTCTGAATGAAAAAGTACATTAGTATTAGTACAGTTTTTAAGGCATTGCCAATATGTTAATATTGTTTACAATTTGATTTGGCATTATATCTATTACATAGTCTTCATTAGAACTAGGAAATGTGCACTATCTGATAATGACGTAGATAAATTGGCATATCTTTCTCTCTCTATTTCTCTCTCTCCATAAACCTCTAATGAGCATGCTTGCAGGGGCCATACACACTAAACCATGCACATTTAACAGACCATGTGTACTCCACAGGGGTCATCCACAACAACTCCACAAGAAAGCGCGGTGTGCAGAGCAATTCTCTGTGAGCTGCTGCAGCAACTCCATCAGGATACGCAGAGAGATGTTGGAGGGTTTTTTCTTAATCCTCTCCACTTTCTCCCCACCCCTACTATGATGCACGAGGTTCCAAAAATACACATGAGCTTAATGTATCAACTCAGAATTTTTCTTCTTTCTGAAATCATCTTTTATTGTTGGGATGGATAAACTGTTGTTGATGTCTACTCTGACCACTTCCAATCATGTCAAAAGCATGTACCCTGATTTTCCTTCAAGACATGCAGGATAACCAGGTGTATGAATGGATGGATAGATGGATAGCACTTGAGGATAACCAGGTGTATGAATTAATGCATGGATAAAGATAACACTATATTTCCCTTCAACAAGGCAGAACAAGTATATTCTTGTGTTTTTTTGTAAGTTCTTACTAATACAATTATTTTTAACAATACCAGCTATGCTTGCCAGATAACCAACTTTCCGATAAAAGCTAGAAGTATAATTGGAATTCCATCCAAAATGTGGAACAAATATCCCATTTTATTCATGATAAAAGTGTCCATACTGATATATCATCCTTCCCCTCTTCTGAAAGTAAAATGATTTCCATCGATGCAATAACTCAGAGCTCATACTGGGTCTGGTGATGACTTTGAGAGGAAGTGTCCAGAAAAGACAGGAACCAATAACAATATCCCATTACCCATGAATGGAAGCCTGTTCTTGGCAATGAAAGCAGGAAGCTTCATGAGCAACACTTATCAGAACTGCATGTAGATAGGAGCACCAGTAGAAAATGTATGGCTGATTTTCCATGCCAATCACCAAAGTAGTGAGGAGGCAGGACTTATATGGTAGGTGAACTAATTAGGCTCTTGCGAGCTTCAAATGCTATCTTGTTCAGCCAGGTTAATGCACACTGTAGTGTATATTTAATTTGCATTGTTTGTTTGGTAGTATTAAAAAAAATTATTTCATTATATGCTATTGTAATGTAACATTGTATATTGGACTTAGCCTTGTCCAAAACCATGTTTATTTTCTACTTGACCTGAATTATTGATTCTTTTACTTTTATTTTAAGGGCACTGAG
Organism: Sinohyriopsis cumingii; assembly: GCA_028554795.2. Lineage (NCBI taxonomy): Eukaryota > Metazoa > Mollusca > Bivalvia > Unionida > Unionidae > Sinohyriopsis > Sinohyriopsis cumingii. The sequence goes on from CM068827.1 coordinate 28,385,228, forward strand.
TGGCCGAGTGGTCTAAAGTGCTCTTTGTTATGGATCACTGCCATCTCACCTCTGTCTGCGGCGGTTCAAGTCTAAGATTTAGCCAATGTGGATATGTGAGAAAGCTTACTAGTAGCTTCTCGTGGGTCGGTGGTTCTTTCCGGGGTTTTCCTGGGTTCTTCCTCCACCATTAATACTGGCCCCATATATAGCCTATCGTGTGCTGAAAAAATGGCGTTAAACCTGACAACAACAACAACAATTTTTATTTTATTCTCTTCACAACTAATGCACAGATAAAATATTCCCTATGTGTTTGGGTTTATTATCAGGATCATTATTAACAGAAGTAAATGTTTATTTGGGTCTAAGTTATTGGGATTCCCCAAGAGTTTACCTGGTATACTTGATATTGTCCAGGTATACATGTATATTATAATTTTAGTAACAGACAGTTAATTATAGAAACCCTTTTTTTAAACATCAAGAAATTTCTAGAAGGTTATTTTCCATTAGGTAATGATTTTTAAGAAAATGTTAATTGTGACCTGAGGTCAAGTAGAAGACAAAATAATCTTGTTACAGAAACAAATATTTATTCATGCTTATGATCTAGAAGAATCAATTTGTATTATTGTTGTATTCCATACTCATTTGTGCTGGAATTTATTTATTCAAATTATCCAATTCAAGTGAATTTTCTCTGAAAATACAGACTGCTCATTAAAAAAATAATATTCTTGGTCAGAGACATTCACTGGGTCTTATAATAAATTCAAAAGTGGAATAAATTAATGTGTTTCAACAAAAGACTGTTGGCACATCAGCATTATACAGATCATCTCAAACATATAACACTTCAGTGTTGGACTTAATTTGGATTTCTACAAAAGTTTATTCAGAGTCCAGTGTCATTGGTGAAATCCAAAGGAATAGAAGATCAGATAGACTCTGTTTTGTCCGATATCCTATCTTTTATGATAGCACTGCATGCCAGTCATCATGGGACAGTAGGTTTAATTGTGATTGGTGCAAACTGTTTCTCACTGAAGAGTCAGAGGAAGTTAGCTATTGAGGTATGGATACCTACACTGATATAAAGTGCTCCACTGAGATTATACTCCATTGTCTTTGTATGCCTTTAAAGTGATGGCTTTCTCACTTGAGGCCTTCTCCGCCACTTGTTGTGAGAACTGTTTGTTCTTAAAGACGTATTTAATAGGATCCTGACGTGCAGGTTCAGTAACTCTGGGTTGGGGTGAAACATCTGCTATCATGACTGCTTAACACAGATGACGGAATATATTGATTCCTGGTGATCCGGTTGTGAGATTGATAAGGGTGGCACATTATTTCCTATTTGAGGAGTAATCAGGATGAGGAGGCACTCAGATTCTTTTGATTTCTGTATCACTTTAAGAGTCTGAGGTGTTAGAGATGTGTATACATTCAACTGTTCCATCTACAGAAAGAGCAATTGATTATCCAGGTCCTTTTGGGTCCAGGACTTTTGAGACAAAGGTTGAGGTTTCTGGTATTCCATCCTGCCAACAATAGGTCCATGATAGGCCTATCCCATCGAACATCTATTCAAAGAAAACTGAGGGATGAAAAGACAATTCCATTTGTATTAGTTCCTTCTTGCAGAACAATGAATCTGCCAATATATTAGCCATATTATGGACCTACTGTTGGCAGGGTGGAATACCAGAAGCCTCAACCTTTGTTGATAAGCCACCACAGTGAAGTTATCAGACAGACAGAGCTGGCTGAATGGTCAACGGTTCAGTCTCAATATTTGGACCATGTAATCATTGTTAATGGAGCACAATAAAGTGACAAAGGACTAATATGTCCACTGCCACATTAAGCAAACCTCGGCTGGCAAAGGAATTCTCTTGCAAATGGATTGCTCCATATAGGCATGGAACCTACCATTGAATGAATGAAATTCTCATTCCTGGGGGAAATATTCTTTTTACTTGAGCATAGTTAACCATCAGAGATGTCCTATTGACAAGGGGACTAAGAATGAATGGAAGGTAAAACATGTGAAATCATGTTTTATAACAAAATATAACAAGTCTTCTACTTTGTAGCCTGTTGTAAGCAATTCCAGAAATTCTGGAAGCCAATTGTGTGGTACGTGAAATCATGCCTCTTGCAAGTCCACACTGATTAAGTAGTCTCCACAATGGACAGCATCAGAACCTGTTGTTAATTCCATCATGAACCCAAGAGCAAAACAAGAGTTGACAGCAATTAGGTTGATGACCAAGTGGCAAATGATGTGCTGTAGCTAAAAGGATTCTGGCATAAGGTTTAGTGCTGAATGTGATACCGAGACACCAGGAAACTACTATCATATACTTATGTTAACATGGTAAATCTTCCCTATTCAGCAATGAAAGATTGGAGCCTTTGCCCTTCTGGGAGCTGTGATAATGGTGGGTGGGATGTATGTCATTTGAGATAGGGAGGGACTCTTGGAACACTGGTGAAAATGACTGACATCCCTTTGACTCTTCCACCAAGTTCAGGAGAACTGTGGTTTTCAATGGTTGTAATTTGATATGACTGCTTCCCAGTGACATGAACTCTAGGGGCATTCCTGCAACCTTTTCTTGCCAATCCCTCTGCTGTAGGTGAGCCTGTGAGGGATGGTGGCCTGTTGTGAATTCCATCAACGTGATCATTAAAATGAACAGATGATGAAGGTTGTGAGTAACTTGGCCCATGTTAAGTCCATGTTACGGCCATGGGTATAGTAAGCAGTCCCATTAAGTCAGTAACTTGTAAGATTGTTGAAGCAAATGAAAGTAAAATCTTTCATAGACAAGAATCACTTGATGTCAGAACTGTAAACCCAGCAGGCGATGTAGAGGAACGAGAACAGAACTGTGATGGGATTGGGCAAAAAACTTCAATCCAAGGCAGAGTTTCTCTCATGAAAGATCTAATAATGACAAGGGAACTTGAGTGCCAATTTTCATTGCTTATGAACTAAGGTAGTAAAGTTGTTGTTGTTTTTGCTGTTATAGGGGTTTAACGCCATTTTTCAGCACAAGATAGGCTATACATGGTGGCTAGTATTAATGGTGGAGGAAGAACCCGGGAAAACCCTGGAAAGAACCACTAACCTACAAGAAGCTACCGGCAAGCTTTCTCACATGTCCACTCTGGCCAAGCCCGAGACTCGAACCCACACAGACAGAGGTGAGATGGCAGTGATCCGTAACGGAGAGTGCTTTAGACCACTCTGCCACTCGAGGCACCGGTAGTAATGTTTATGTCTCCTATGCTGCCAGTGAAGTAAATGGAGAAGAATGTTGAGGATAGCAGCCCACTACACTTTCTGCACTTCTGAGTCAGATCCTGCTACTTCTAAGACGTTGCTAAGTAAAAACTGAGGCCCCAATATGGGCATATGTTGGAAGCAGTAGTCAAGCTAGACTTGAATTTTAGGGAAAAGTGACTTCTCCTTTTGGACTGAGCAGGGTGAAGTGAGAGTTGAACAGGGAGAAGTGGAAGCAATGAAAGATACATGTGAGTGTGTGTGTGTGTGTGTGTGTGTGTGTGTGTGTTTTCATTCTCTTGTTTGAATTATGCCCTCTATTTCTCTGTATGCATATCTGCAATTAACACTGGTCTTAAGCAATATTTTTTTTACAAGCAGAGTTGTATGTACATTATAAACACAATATGTATGTGTATAAAATTATCTTATTCATGTGCAGTGCAGTTTGACCACAAGACTTTAAAAGAGCACTGTAAAAACTATACACTGTAATGAATTTTAACTGATAGGAATAACTAGATTAGAAGTATTGTAACTGCAAGTTATTAAAAATGCTTAAACAAGAACTATTTTTTTTACTTTATGAAAGTTCATTATAAAATGGCAGTTGAAAAAAATGTATAAACTTGCTTTGAAACTACCCCTGTACATGACAGCAAATGCATTCATCTTTCTGATGACAGTTTTTGTTCTTACTGCAAATACACATGCTTTTATACCATCTTGTTCATCCCAATTTCTTTGTTGCTGATAAAACATTAACATAACCATTCAAACATAACAAACTGAATCATTACAGTTGGTATATGAATGAACTAAAACCTTTTTTATGATCCAATTGAAACAGCCTCTATGCGAGTTCATCTATTTTTAGAAAGAGGGGTTTTCTTAAATTCTAGCTTTGTAATGTCAGTCCACTGCAAATATTTTATTTTTTTATCTGTCTATGCTGCTTTGATCTTATTGCAATTCTCAATTCCACAAAATCGGATTGTCCCATACATTTGGGACTTACATAATGGCTTTTTTTGTGCCAAATCATTCAATAAATTGAATATTTTCCTTAATATATTTGCCAAATGTTTACAAACAGACAATAAACTGGTACTTCCCAGGCCAGGTGATGTCTGCCATTATTTCTGCCCTAACAGGTTCACTTAAGGTTTCAAACTGATTTTATGAAGAAAATAATGCACACGCAGCAGTTAAAATCTTCAGATGACTGATTCTATTCTTATAACAAAATAGATTTTTACATACTATGGTCTAAGTTACAAAACACAAATTTGCTTTTGTTTTTATTAAATGATGACTCTCGAAAATCAGACATTGACAACTGCTATAACCATATATAACATCTCTGCTACAACTTGCTCGGGATGGGTTTAATGGTCAATCAGCTATCAAAACACATGCATGTGAATTTGCAAGACTACGATTGTTGGCGCATTGAAATTAACACCAGCTATTTGATGGCTCAATGCCTACATTTTGCCTGTAGTTTAAAAAACGAATATAACCAGCTAAGACAAGGAAGCATCTCAAAAAGTTACAGTTACTCAAAATATACATCTAAAATAAAATCACAGGGTGAAGTCGTTTTTACTTTCCTAACAAAACAAGGTGAAGTTTTCATTTTTTAGGCAATTAGTTTCCTGCTTCACCTGGCAGCATGGCCCCTGTTTGGAAGTGTGTTGAGGTACTATAAGGGTAAGATTGAACCATGAGGTTGCCTATAAAAACTGTATGTCTTCTAGAGGAAGTGCCTCACAGCACTATTAGGATTAGACTTATCCATGTGAGTGCCTGTATAGACTGGGTATCGTCCACAGGAAGTACTTAGCAGCACTGTGTGGGTTAGTCTTCTTTATAACTGGTTTCATGAAGCGGGTTCTAGGGTATTACAGCACTAAACTGGGCATAGTACACAGGAAGTGTTTACCAAAACTATGTGAGTCGTGGAACTGGACAAGTTCCTTTCCTGGTGGGTAAGACTGCATGATCAATTGTGGTCATGGCACATTGCAATCAGAGTTATATGGCCTAGTCTGGTTGTGAAGGACCATGGCCAACTTGACTGGCATGATCTTGTCCAATTCTTGCAACTGAGATGGGGTATGGATGTTGATGCACAACCCCTGTGTGCATGCTGATGTTTTCATCCCTCAAACTATGATCGACTTAAGTTCATATTCTGCAAGTCTGACATGTATTCAAGGAATGACAACATGAGAAAAATAGACATGTTGTGGGGTTGTGAGAATGGTCTTGCCCATGGTCTAAATCTGCAAGACAAAACAAAGCAGACACTACATACAAGTAGTGTAGTGCTTATGAACTTGTGAGTATGCATGCAAAGCTACAGCTAGAGAATTAGAGAAAACTATTAATATTTAGTAAGTGAATGCTATATAATCAATTCTAGTTAAAAATCATCTGTAGGAAGGTCCAAGTGACTGCCTATGAATGTAGAATGACTGGAGTGTCACTTACATCAATTACATGTACAAAGTGGAAGGCTGAAATAATCAATTGTAGTAACAGCTTACCTGCCGGAAGGTAAATTTTTATTGCTTATACTGGTAAAATAACAAGCATCATTTATTGTAATTATATGTACAAAGTGGAAGGCAAATAATCAATTTTAGTAAAAGCTTACTCATAGGAAGGCCAATCTGTTTGATTGCCTATACAGGTAAAATCACTAAAGCATCGCTCACAGTAATATGTACAAGCTGGATGCTTCTGTGTAGACCATGCATAGAAAATGTACCTGTATTTATCTGACCACAGTGGAGGCTACACAGTGTTATAAATGAGTTTTCTATATTACACACAAAAACCTGCAAATTAAAATAAGAAATGAAGCATCATTATTGATACTTACAAAGTAAGTGCTACAATATATGTTATGAGACAATTTTACCCAGTTATGTTCTATACAGGTAAAATCAGTAAAGCATCATGTATATGACTTTGAATTAGATGCTAAGAGAATATACAAAATAAATCGGATGTATCCTCACTCAGCCAGAAATTATCCAGCAACATTAAAACATGCACTGATTAATAATGTTATAGCAATGTGAGGGGATGCTATTGCAATCGGTGCAAGTATTCACTAATTGTGTTAAGACAGCAACGTAATAAGATAAGAAGCTAGGAGACTTTGTTGCCAGTGAAAGGTCGGATAGAAAAGTTGGAAATTTATAGATAAAGTATACTTCCCTTTGAAGATGAAACTCTTCCAACTTGTTTTGGAGGTAGAAAACTTCCAGACAGAGTGCTCCTCAGCATGAACGGAAGTAGTAATTGACAATTTCACAGGATTTGGCACCAGTCCCAGTATCAAGAATGATCACTCTAACTGCCACCTAGGTGGGCAGATAACTTATAGCTTTTAACTAAAAAAATTTAGTCTCGGAAGGTTGGATTTATAAGGTAGTTGTAGTTCTCCTAAGGTATTATGAGTGGGTAACATATACTGAAGAAGAAACTTACAACTGAGGTAAACTCCAGTTTGCAGTTAGCAGTGAAATGATCAAGAAGTGTGTTGATTCCATGAATAGCTAGATGGCGCCGCTGGAACTCTTCAGTGCTGTCAGCTATCATCACCGGTCGTGTCATGGACAGGGACACATCCAGCGCTATCACAGTAGGCATGGTGTGTTTTATGAGCTGGACTAGATCTGTAAGATAAGGAAATGCATGTTATCTGTAAAATACATAGTTATCTGTTAGATAGATAATTATCTGTATAACATATAGCTATCTTTTAACTTGATACTGACTGAAAGTATCTTACTAGTCAATTGCAAAGTCACTTGATTAAGGTGTTAGTTCTAGAAGTCAAGTCTTCTCATGGGTCGATGGTTCTTCCAGGGTTTTCCTGGGTTCTTCCTCACCATTTATACTGGCCACTATGCATAACCTATCTTGTGCTGAAAAATTGTGTTAAACCCAACAACAACAACAACTACAAGTCAAGTACTCATATGATCAGAGTGAGCTACGATAATATCAATGAATACAACAGTTTTCATTATACTCTGGGTAAAATCAACTGTGCACAATTTTCATATAACTGTTAATTTTTAATGGGGAGGGGTTTATTAGGTCTAGGGGATTCGCACGATCACAAATCTGAGATAAAACACTGGAATTGGAGATGCCCCACACATCAGGCTATCTGATTTTTATTAATACTGATGATATGTAAAGGGCTCAGGATAACTACTTGTTTTTTCATTAAACGGATACTAATTGGCTGGGCAGAGTAAAACTTTCTAACCTGCTCATCCTTAGGCCGAGTAAACACTGTCATTAACAAGTGCCAATCTCACTAACATTTAGCCATGTCAATTATTAATTACATTTGTCTATTTGCCTCCTTGATGTCAGTGAAGAACATGTTGGAATGGTAGCCAACCTTTGTTTTCAACGTGCAAACTCCTTTGATGAACATGCTTTTTTTTCCATTTAGTATCAAACTTGCATCAAGTACCTATTTGCTTTTTTGCAGGAGACCCTGTAGCGTAGCAATGAAATGTACTTATTGTGTAAAGTAAATTGAGGACTGGGGTTAGTAACAATTGTAACTCACTCATTGATGGGACTAGTGCTTGATTTCATTTTGTGATCTATGCCTGTAGTTCGCAAATTTTGTCAGTAAAGGGGTCCTTTCATCGTCAAATCTAGGTATTTTTTATTTAATACAGATATATAGCAGGGACTACTTCCTGAATGGTGCATCCCAGTTTCAATACATTAATGATTTAACATTAACCTGGTTTAAGATAAAACCACTTTCTTTGATTTGTTTCTTCTGTTCATAAGATTACTTGTACACCTGTATATTTCCCATTGAATTTCACATCAATCATGAGAAAATGTTAATGTGAAATTTACCTTTATCTGAAATTCTTGCAATAATATTTAGAACTCTATTTTCTACAGTTAGCAGTTAACCAATAAGACTACCAGGTACTGGTGAACAAAACCTAAAGTTGAACTCATTCACTTCATGTAGTGACTATGTGAGCTATAGGTGTTATATCTGAGAACTTGTTTACACATAACTTTAAATGTGGATTTATTCAGTTTATTTCATCAGTATATTTTGCAAGATCATTATGTAACCACCCCATGAAATACATCTAGCATAATCATGTAATGTACATGGATAATTTTTTATTAGGAAGACCAAAATGTATGATCCATGGTAAATCCGGATTGAATGTTATGGACTATGCTACAGTGTAAGTGTGATCCATGGTAAATCTGGATTGAATGTTATGGACTACGATGCTACAGTGTAAGTGTGATCCATGGTAAATCCAGATTGAATGTTATGGACTTTGATGCTACAGTGTAAGTGTGATCCATGGTAAATCTGGATTGAATGCTATGGAATATGATGGTACAGTGTAAGTGCAGCATATCAGAACAGATCGGTACCTTCTGCACTTGTAATGTTTAGACCTGTTATAAACTTTTCTTTACCCTTTGAATGCCCAATATAAATAGTCCATGATGTGTCTATTTATACAGTGGCCAACTTCCATGAAGACTATTCACAAGGCTGAGACTACACAAATTACCAGTGTGTGCATTAGGGACAAGTCCAAATTATTCTGAATAATCTTGCCTCAGATCTGAACGCAAACCGTTTCTCCTTTGGCTTACTTTTTAAAAAAATGGAGACGCTGTACATTTAATAGTTATATCAGTTAGAAATATGATTTATAGCAGAGGAAAATGTGGCAACTCCTAAACAAATCAGCAATTTTTTTTAGGTCATTATGGGTTGCCTCCTTCAACGTACATGGATGTGGTTGGTATTAGATTTTGAAGTTATGCGATAACAAATCAAGTGCAAGATCTCTCAACAATTAAGAATGAAATGCCATTTGTAAAACTATACTAAAACTATACTATTACATTCGAGAACAACAATTAGGAATGAAGAAAATCTGGTAAAATTACATTAGTACTAAATTTTAAAATAACAATTAGAAATGAACAGACGTAAAATTGCATTACACCGCTCTGGTGGCCTAGTGGTTAGAGTGTCCGCCTTGGATGCGGGAGGTCGTGGGTTCGGTCCCCAGCTGAGCCATACCAAAGACTTACAAAAATGGTACTAACAGCTGCCTCGCTTGGCGCTCAGCATTATGAGGTTATGTTTTGGACTGGTTGGCCTGGTGTCAGGATGTGACTTGGTGGGACATCATGCTACATGTCTGTGGCATGATGCCCCAGTGCTAGATATCACTATAAACTGCCACAATGCAGACATCGTAGTAATATGACTGAAATTTTTTTAAAGCTAAGTTAAAAATCCAAATCACACACAAATTGCATTATTAAAATAATATTTAAGTACATAATAACTGGTTAGCCATCTAATTAAATAAATTCAATTTAGACTAAACGAATGAATGAATGAAAAGGAATTTCTTCACAAAAAGATTAATACTTGTAAGATTTATTTATTATGAACTAAAAACTAAAAATACATTTTGGAACTCGTAATGTCTGAACCAGATACTTGTAATATGTCCCTAATCTGAACGGAGTCCAAAGAAAACTGTGTTGGTTTGCCCAGAAAACAAATTGATATTAAAAATAAGAGAATATAAATTGCATTATGCATACATGCATCAATTTGGGATATGTAAATATTTACGTCGATGACAAATGCACCACTACAAAGACATGTTTAATTAAGTGCCAATTCTACAAATTGCTTGTGTTGAAGCGCTTAAAATACAAAAATGAACAATGAAGACCAGGGAGATCCGAAGGAAAGCTTCTGATAGTCTGGTTCCCTAACCTTTCTATACTCTGTTGCTGTAGTCATTACAAGGAGAAACAGAGTGGATAGAGGTCAGGAAACCGGACTATTGAGTGATTCCAGGACAATTTGGATATCTTCAAATCGAAAAGACATGTCCTTGGATTTTTGTAAAAGAATACCCAAAGTTGTAGGTTTTGTTCATCAGTATGAACTAGTTTCGTGGAAACGTTGTTTAAGTACTTCCAGTCATTTAAGTTTGAATTTCCATCTGAGCAGGATGCAGTGTTACTAAATTTAACTTAATCTGGTTACGGAATTCTGGCTGATTCGGCACAAATAACGGGCTGATTTCGACTGTGTGAACTGTTAACAGAAAAACAATGAAATACATATACCTGATTTATTTTAATAGTTATTACTGTTTTCCCAAGCATAATAAGAAACCGTGATAGCTCTTTCAAATTTATTTAAGATAGTTATTAAAAAAAATTAGAAGAAAACGTTCGAGCTATTCCATTGAGATTTTTAAACCAAATTAATTTTCTATTGTTTCAATATAGAAAATATATAATGTTAACTTTTCAATAATCAGGCCAGTATCAACACTGTCAAACAGTAATGCATGTAAATTGATTCAATGTATTTACTGATTTCTCATGCCAGTTGTGCTTTTTTAGCATTGTTACAAAAATCATTGTATAAAAATTTATTGATGAGTAAATAAATGTTATAGTGTATTTCGCTGTTATCTTTCTACTTTTATTGTTTAATTGTTTTTTTAGTAAAATCTTGAACCAATGAAACATTTGTTTTTCATTTTAACCTTTGAAATATTTGAAGCACATATTAAATCTTATTAGATTTGATTTTTGAATACATATTTTTGTACAAATTAATATTGATCAAATTAAATATAACTTCCATGTAATCGATGATCACAAAGTTATTTCAAGTTAGCATTATATTTTGTGGTCTAGAATGGCATTCAATAAATTAACAAATGATTTATAAAGTATTTTAATATAGCAGCTTTGGTAAAACGGCTTTCTTGCCGATTCATGGTCAGATGATTCCACTATTAGTGCTTGCAATTAAATTAATTAAGTACACAATCGTCAAAGATACTTATAAACAAATGGTGATAATTTAAATTAAGATGGTATCCTAGGGTAAACTTGAGATATGCCAATGTAAACAGATGAGAAAGTGCCAGGGATGATTGATTGTCTAGTGAACTTTTACATGACAAACAGACCTCCACCATTCAAATACTGAATTATCTGCTGCTTTATTATCATTACTCTCGTACATTATCCATTTTCACTAATATTGTGCATACATTTAAATAATGTTCAGCTAATGAAACTCAGTCAATGGTATTCATTGTTTTGTATATAGGGTTTATTATCACAAATAAATATATAACATAAATCTGTTTTGGAAATAGGCATTAACATACTCAGACTAATATATATTGACAACGAAAAAGTAACTGAAACATTAGCATGCTGTGACCTGTGCATATAAACAAAAGCAAATTATCTGTACTGACTCTTTAAGTGATGTTGTCAAACTTTACAAGTTCCATTTTTTGTAAAAACTGATCACTTTTATTTAGGTATTATGGGATTGCGAACTACAAGTTAGGTTTACTTAGCTCCATAATTGAAGTTTTACAACATGCAAAACTATGCACCTCTGAAAATGAAGAATTTACAAAGTAAGTGCTCCACTAAGCATCGGCAATTTTATGCTTAACAATAACTCATATTTACACACTTTCTTTGGAAGAATTTAGTTTAGTTTAAAATTACTTCCAAGAGATGTATGAGAGTGCCTTTAGTAAGTCATGAAAATTAACAAAAGTAATGGAGCTTCATGTTTGGAACTACTTCGTTGCTCTTAACATACAAGACATGACCTCAGAGTTGTTCTGCTTAGGGGTTATATCCAAACTTGGATAGGAAATTGCCAGATAGAAGAGTTGCTTGTTTAGTGACTATGGTTTAGAGTGTATTGGTAGTTTACACAATGATTTCAGAGAACAAATGGCTATTTAAAGAAAGATTATCAAGATATATTTCATCTTATGAGTTCCAGAGAATACAGACATATGATATTGATGTGTGATACTGCATGGAACTAAATAATAAATTTTACAGGACCCCACTTTTCATTTGTTTAGTATACAAGTTTTATTGGATACTATTAGAATATAGTACAGTACACAGTAGAACAAATCTAATAAAGGCATTGAGATACTCAGACTAGATAAAAGCACTTTAAGAAAAGAACTAACACTTATATATCCACTGTTCTTCAAAAAGATTCATAAAACATATTTCATCTTTCAACAGATAAAACACCACCATTTTTGTTCCATTATCATTTTCTTGATTTGAATTATTATGATGTCCATAAGACATATGATATTGTATTGAATTAAATCTTAAATTTGACCCCAGTTTAACTTTTTAATATTTATATATTATTCAGCATTAATAGTACATGCATATAGGACACTGTACAGGATAAATACTATTTCTAGATCAATCTAACAAACATTAACATTCTTGGACCAATATGTACAGACATAAAAAAATTACTGCATGAGCCCTGATTTTGTGATTTTTGCCAGTGTTAGTAATTTTAATTCTTAATAAAATAAGTTATTTAAATTGTGCTCAAAGGTGAATGAGCTGCTTTAAAAATATTTCACTATTAAAAAGTTAAATCGCAGATGCAAGATAAACAGTCTTATGTTATTTCATTTCATTATATATAACAACTCCATTATTACATGTACAATCAGGTTTTGTTTCCTTAAATACAGATTTGAACTTCTCAATGCACCTTTGAAATAATGAGAAATATATTTTAAAGAAATGTAAATGCCACATTTAAACTGAAGATGAAACTTAATATTTCACATGGTCCGAATCAGCCCTGAATTTGGTCAAAATCAGCCCATAATCTGAGCCAAATTACCCATACTTTTGGCCGTATATGCCAGGTCAGAATCAGCCATGGTCAGAATCATCCACTTACTCTGGTTATGGGCCTTTTCAACCCAAAAGTGCATTGGTCCTAATTTTTCGGCATCTGTATAAACTCAAACTGTTCCGACAACCATACTTTAATGTTGACAGTAAATAAAAGAGTCTGTAGGTTCAGTAATGTTGATAAAGAACATTTATGATTGTAGTTATTAGCAAGCCCAACATGCAGTTTCCTCCCCAGAGTTGACACATTTTTCTCAATTTCTCTACACTCCACCCCATTGTATATATTCCAGACAGTAGCATTTCTCCCACCCAACAAAGGTCACAAATGTCATTACTAGTAAGTTTGAAACCCACAATGAATAATGTGCCCTAAACAGCTTTTGATCTTGTCAGGTAATTTTCTTTATTTCCTGCCATAGCACTTATATCATGTCACTTTTATGCTGTTTAAATTTCTAACTAAAAGTTTTGTGCAGAAGTTGTATATTTACTGTGTGTATGTAATATGTGTTTTAAACTATTTGCTAATTGAAATTGTACATTTAAATGAATGAGAATATTAATGTATATTGTTTAGTTAATAGACTCACATTAGGGTTTATTTAGGCTATATTTATTGTTGTTCATATTTAATAAATAATTATTACATATGATATATTAATTATAGTTTGATTTTAATGAAAAAGTTTTGATTTGTAAAAGTGTAATTGCAAAATGTTTATAACAGGTTTTCTCATAGTTTTATGATAAAGTGAGATTGTGGGAATTCTATTAATACTGAATGTCCTCTTAGATCAGTACAAGGATGATTGGTTATCAGTTTTGGAAAAATCACTGAATGAACACAATTGTAAGATTTTGTTTTGTATATTTGATTTAATATATATTTGATTCAATTTAATTGTTTGTTTAATTTTTCTTTTGTTATTCCATTACATGCTATTGTAATGTAACTTTATTTACTGGAATAGAGTTCAGTTCTGACTGATTTTTTTTATTTTTGACATAAACAACTTTATAGAGACCTTATATTTAATGCTGACCTAGTTCCTGAGCTTGATTCAGAAATCAGTGACAGTTGTAGTTAACAATTTTTTTTATATTCTTTCCCAGAGTAAGATTCATAAAGTTGAATCAAGGCCATACTTGGAGTATATGACAAATAATATGTGTTTATTGTAACAAACTTTTGACTTTCCCAGAAGGATGCACTCTTGACCTCCATCCAGGAATCTGTTTTACGTTGTAGTTGGACTTATTACTGATGATTTGAGAAAAATAGTCAGTAGTGCCTTAACATTTAATAAGTCCAGTTGTTTATGTTGTGTCCAGTTTGGAGTAATTATTTTATTTTCTTCAAAGTATTTTTAAGAAAAGTTATTCCTTTCCCTGGAAATACTAGTGCTCTAAATTAATTCTTGGACATTTATCGAAATTTATACAGAAATTCAAAACCTGGAATAATATTTTCTGTGCTTCAACAAGAGACTGTTGACACTGCAGCATTTCACAGGTTACAACAGAATCATTGTCTTCCATTTTGGATTTTGCTCGGACTCAAACTCAGATTAATTTAGGTCTTTTTAAAAATAGGACTTCTATTTTTTAATTCTTGGATTAATTTTGGATTTGATTCATAAAATCATTAGTTCTTTTTCTCATTTTTACCTCTATTTTTTAAGGGAAATAAATTAATTGTTACATTTTACAAAGCTTGTTGTCTTCACTCTTTTTTTTTTTACTTTTTGTAAGAGCCTAAGCATGTAACAATTTCTAAAATAAGTCTCCAGTGGGGTGAATATTGAATCACAGAGTGTACTTACCTATTTGGAAATTTTGAATGTCAAACCATAAATGAAACATAGTTGATGGAGTTAATTCCATATGAAGAAACAAAATGTTCAGAATGTCAGAATAATGTTTTGGGTGACAGATTCCATTGCCTCAAGGGGCCCCGAGTGGCCGAGTGGTCTAAAGCGCTCTCCGTCATGGATCACTGCCATCTTACCTCTGTCTGCGTGGGTTCGAGTCTCGGGCTTGATCAATGTGGATATGTGAGAAAGCTTGCCGGTAGCTTCTCGTGGGTCAGTGGTTCTTTCCGGGGTTTTCCCGGGTTCTTCCTCCACCATTAATACTGGCCGCCTTGTATAGCCTATCTTGTGCTGAAAAATGGCGTTAAACCCCATAACGACAACAACAACAACCATTGCCTCAATAATAATTTCTCACTCCTCTTATCTTCCTCTTCTTCTTCTTCTCTCTCTCTCTCTCTCTCTCTCTCTCTCTCTTTGATTTTTCTGTCTGCCCTTTATTTCTTTTCCCTCTTGTTTTTATTACACCATGATGGTTTCTTATATAACAGAACTTTTATTGCACTTGACTCATATGCCCTAGTGTGACTATTTTAATAACAAAGTTTTGTTATATTCATTTTGCTCTGCTACTTTACAAAAGTGTGAAAATATCATCTTTGATCTTTAATTGGACCACTGATAACAGTTGTAGTTAGCCGTGGACTCTAAAGTTACTGTCCAAGGTTTAGCATGTTGGGGAAACTCACTTTAGATGTGTGATATCCAACAGTACCATTTGCTGTGCTATTGTATAAACAGGGGTTAGTTGCAATGATTTGAAGGACCATTGCAATCAACATACAAAAAAAATGAATACAATGCCCTGAATCTGTTTTGAAACAAAGACTTCAGGCCTCCCATATACTGTCTGTAACTCATATCTTCAGTTACAAAAATGTGAAAATATTCTCCTTATTTTGACCACTAATGATAGGTTCAGTTAGTTGCAGTCTCATTAAGTTAATAGTTTTTTAGCAAGTATGTTTTATATTAAATAATAAAATGTTGAAAAATTGCAGGAATTTACAAATCCAGTTGTAATCTCTTACCAGTATACCAGTGTGTGTGTATCTCTCTCTCTCTCTCTCTCTCTCTCTCTCTCTCTATATATATATATATATATATATATATATATATATATATATATATATATATATATATATATTAGCACCTTTAGTTAGCATTTATATGTACCACATTGACCTACTTTAATTTATTTTTGTGGGTCTCAGTTTTTACAGTTTGGTAAGAAAACAAATTTTTGTGGGTGTGTACATTCATGGCTTTACCCATCTCACCCATGAATGTTTGCATATTTGTAGGAATTTATTTTGTGGATTAGCATCTGCAAAGACCAAAAATAAAGAATAAAAAAAGAAAACTTTGCAAACAACAAAATGATGGTGGTTACTTCAATGGTTATAACAATACGATTACCTGTAAGTCGAGCAGGAATCAAATGCCATTCAATAGTTATAACAATATGATTACCTGTAAGTCAAGCAGAAATTAAATGCCTTTCAATGATTATAATGTTATGATCACCTGTAAATCAGGTGGAAATCAAACACCTTTCAATGGTTATAACAGTATGATCACCTGTAAATCTAGAGGAAATCAAACTCCTTTCACTGGTTATAACAGTATGATCACTTATAAGTCAATCAGAAATCAAATGCCTTTCAATGGTTATAACAGTATGATCACCTGTAAATCTAGCAGAAATCAAATGCCTTTCAATGGTTATAACAATATGATCACCTGTAAGTCAAGCAGAAATCAAACACCTTTCAATGGTTATAACAATATGATCACCTGTAAATCTAGAGGAAATCAAATGCCTTTCAATGGTTATAACAGTATGATCACCTGTAAATCTAGCAGAAATCAAATGCCTTTCAGTGCTTATAACAGTATGATCACCTGTAAATCTAGAGGAAATCAAACTCCTTTCAATGGTTATAACAGTATGATCACCTATAAGTCAATCAGAAATCAAATGCCTTTCAATGATTAAAACGGTATGATCACCTGTAAATCAGGTGGAAATCAAATGCCTTTCAATGGTTATAACAGTATGATCACCTGTAAATCTAGCAGAAATCAAATGTCTTTCAGTGCCTATAACAGTATGATCACCTGTAAATCTAGAGGAAATCAAATGCCTTTCAATGGTTGTAATAGTGTGATCACCTGTAAACCTTGTGGAAATCAAATGCCTTTCAATGGTTATAACAGTATGATCACCTATAAGCCAATCAGAAATCAAATGCCTTTCAATGGTTATAACAATATGATCACCTGTAAATCTAGCAGAAATCAAATGCCTTTCAATGCTTATAACAGTATGATCACCTGTAAATCTAGAGGAAATCAAATGCCTTTCAATGGTTGTAACAGTATGATCACCTATAAGTCAATCAGAAATCAAATGCCTTTCAATGGTTATAACAATATGATCACCTGTAAATCAAGTGGAAATCAAATGCCTTTCAATGGTCATAACAGTATTATCACCTGTAAATCTAGCAGAAATCAAATGCCTTTCAATGGTTATAACAATATGATCACCTGTAAGTCAAGCAGCAATCAAATGCCTTTCAATGGTTATAACAATATGATCACCTGTAAATCAAGTGGAAATCAAATGCCTTTCAATGGTCATAACAGTATTATCACCTGTAAATCTAGCGGAAATCAAACGCCTTTCAAGGTCAGTTATTACATTATGGGCTTTTTTTTGTCCAAGTGATCAGCATCAAAGGGAGGCAATGCAGTCAAGAACACTAAACTAATCGTTTAAAGCACATGAGTATGATCTCTTTGTTCAAACACTGTCCATAAACAGTATGATCTCTTTGTTCAAACACTGTCCATAAACTTGTGCCATCAGTACTTTCTGACAACCATGGCATTAACACAACAGCTTAAGAACAGTCAGATTCAACTTCAGTCCTCATTGGTTTGGATAATGTCATCATTCCACATGTGATCCAAACACATGGCCAGATTCCCCCTTGCTCAATGCATTTAGCAGGCAATGCTTGATGTGTTCAGCCCATTAAAGTGCAAAAATACTAACTAAATTGAAAAACAGTGGAATAACTCCCCTGGTGAGACTGCCTCATGTATGAACCAACATCAACTACTAGACTTGACAATAAATATAGACTACAGTGAAGAATTAAAAGCACACTTCTGCAAACGGTATGCTAAATAGGTCATGGAGACCATCAGGGAAAAGGAAAACGTCAAAGGCAAATATCTATACACTATTGGTGAACCTTAAAACCTCATCAGTCAAGTTGATTCATGCTGAATGACTTAATTGACAGTGATGCTGATTCAGTGATTTTATCATAAAATCAATGAAGTGTGAGCTATAATACTTTGTTGTAATTAGTAATAAGTAATTGTGCTTCAATCATTAGTATTGTATATTTTTGTTGATTTGGATTAAACATGCATGGACAAAACAAGACATGCTTTCAGGAGGATTTCAATTTTGGATTGCAGTTTCACTTGACAGAATGATTGCTTTGAATATACCAGTTTCTTTTATTATTTTTTTCTTTCATTTTTAGTAATTCTGGTATATCGAAACCTTTATGCATTTTTTCATTTCTTAATGCCCTACTTTTGTCTAACAACATATTGATTTCAGTCAGTGTGTGGAAATTACACTAATGATACCATATAAATACATATATAATTCTATTTTAAAGGTTAAAATAAAACAAACACATGCTTTATAATTCCATTTTATTGTGTTGTTGTTGTAGGGTTTAACGCCATTTTTCAGCACAAGATAGGCTATATATGGCGGCCAGTATTAATGGAGGAAGAACCTGGGGAAACCCCGGAAAGAACCACCAACCTACAAAAAGATACTGGCAAGTTTTCTCACATACATGTACCCACATTGGCTGAGCCGAAGACTCGAACCCACACAGACAGAGGTGAGATGGCAGTGATCCGTAACAGTGAGCTCTTTAGACCACTCTGCCAATCAGGGCCCCTAATTCCATTTTAAGGGTTAAAATAAAATAAACAAATGTAAAAGCCAATATTGTATTACCAGATTACAGTATTGAAATTGATTTACCAGATAGTTTTGTTGATTTCTAGGAATGATTTTATAAGAAAATGGATGTGTGGATAATCTGATAAATCAGCTGTTAAACCTGTATTGATGCTGATGGACAGTCCATCAAACATTATTAAAAAGGTAACAGGATATTCCAATGAAAACATTATTATAATGGTAACACAGGATATTCTAGTAAAAACATTGTTATAAAGGTAACACAAGATATTCCAATTAAAATATTATTGCAAAGGTAACAGGATATTCCAATGAAAACCATTATGAAGATAACAAAGGATATTCCTATAAATACATCACTGAAAAAGGTAACGCATGATATTCCAATGAAAACATTATTGTAAAGATAACTCAAGATGTTCCTAATTAAATGTATGTGGGACAAAATGTCCAAGCTGAATCTTCCCCACCAAGAGTATTTGGGCCAAAACCTCCAGATCTAAACTGGTCTGGGGCTGAAATGACCTGCAGCTATGAACTGGCTTTCACCTTTATATTAAGTATTAACTAGTGCACAAACAGCATGTATATACTTTATGGAAGATACCTGAAAAAATTACATGTATATAAATAAACTCAGTACTTTGAAAATTGCATTGCTCAAAATTTTAACTCGATAATTTATTTCATTTAGTCATTGAACACTTTAAAATTGAAAAAATCAAGATTGACTTGAGAGCAGAAGGAAGAGGTCTTTTTACTGGCTTTATTTTTCTCACTGCCTATCATACAGTTGCAAAAATATGCTGGGAGGGGTTTGATGTTTCTTTAAAATATTAAACCATAATTTAAAATAGGAAATGTAGAAAATGTAAATTGCAGAACACATTTAAAGCCAGTATCAGCCCGTCACATAGGTAAGCAGAACTAGGTTGACAGTTACAGCCAATATCAGCCTGTCACCTAGGTAAGAAAGGACTAGGGTGGCAACCAGATTGTAAATTCATCCCAATTATTTCTTTGATCCTGCTGCTGTAGTGATGACTGTAAACCTAATTTGCATATCAAAATGGAACCGGTGCTCTCTGGCCACTCACTGGAGTTTCCAGTCCCTGTTATAAACAGTCGATGCCAAATACAGATTTGCACAAAAATGCAGTAAACTTAGTAATAAATACCCATGGTAAGCGACATTAACAAACGCTTTACTTTTTGGGGGTAACATTTAATTTACCAGTAACATTTTCAAATTATTAAAATCCATATAAATGTGGATGTAAGTACTGTGTGGTACCAGTAAATACTGTCATGAAGTGTATAAACACAGTGCATACAATAAATGCCTTTCTCAACAGGGATAGTGTCATGAAGTGGATAAACACAGTGCATACATGTCTTTCTCAGTGGGAATAGTGTAATCAAGTGGATAAACACAGTGCATACAATATATGTCTTTCTCAACAGGGATAGTGTCATGAAGTGGATAAACACAGTGCATACATTTCTTTCTCAATGGGAATAGTGTAATGAAGTGGATAAACACAGTGCATACAATAAATGCCTTTCTCAACAGGGATAGTGTCATGAAGTGGATAAACACAGTGCATACATGTCTTTCCCAATGGTAATAGTGTAATGAAGTGGATAAACACAGTACATACAATATATGCCTTTCTCAATGGGAAAAGTGTCATGAAGTGGATAAAAACAGTGCATACAATATATGTCTTTCTCAGTAGGAATAGTGTCATGAAGTGGATAAACGTAGTGCATACAATATATGTCTTTCTCAGTGGGAATAGTGTCATGAAGTGGATAAACACAGTGCATACAATATATGCCTTCTCAATGGGAATAGTGTCATGAAGTGGATAAAAACAGTGCATACAATATATGTCTTTCTGAGTGGGAATAGTGTCATGAAGTGGATAAATGTAGTGCATACAGTACATGTCTTTCTCAATGGGAATAGTGTAATGAAGGGGATAAACAATGCATACAGTATATGCCTTCTCAATGGGAATAGTGTAATGAAGGGGATAAACAATGCATACAATATATGCCTTTCTCACTGGGAGTAGTGCAATGAAGGGGATAAACAATGCATACAATATATGCCTTCTCAATGGGAGTAGTGTAATGAAGGGGATAAACAATGCATACAGTATATGCCTTCTCAATGGGAATAGTGTAATGAAGGGGATAAACAATGCATACAATATATGCCTTTCTCAATGGGAATAGTGTAATGAAGGGGATAAACAATGCATACAATATATGCCTTTCTCAGTGGGAATAGTGTAATGAAGGGGATAAACATTGCATACAGTACATGTCTTTCTCAATGGGAATAGTGTAATGAAGCGGATAAACAATGCATACAATACATGCCTTTCTCAACGGGAACAGTGTAATGAAGCAGATAAACAATGCATACAATACATGCCTTTCTCAATGGGAATAGTGTAATGAAGGGGATAAACAATGCATACAATATATGCCTTTCTCAATGGGAATAGTGTAATGAAGGGGATAAACAATGCATACAATATATGCCTTCTCAATGGGAATAGTGTAATGAAGGGGATAAACAATGCATACAATATATGCCTTTCTCAATGGGAATAGTGTAATGAAGGGGATAAACAATGCATACAATATATGCCTTTCTCAATGGGAATAGTGTAATGAAGGGGATAAACAGTGCATACAGTACATGTCTTTATCAATGGGAATAGTGTAATGAAGGGGATAAACAATGCATACAATACATGCCTTTCTGAATGGGAATAGTGTAATGAAGGGGATAAACAATGCATACAGTATATGCCTTTCTCAATGGGAATAGTGTAATGAAGGGGATAAACAATGCATACAATATATGTCTTCCTCAATGGGAATAGTGTAATGAAGGGGATGAACAATGCATACAATATATGTCTTTCTCAATGGGAATAGTGTAATGAAGGGGATAATGCATACAATATATGTCTTTCTCAATGGGAATAGTGTAATGAAGGGGATAAACAATGCATACAATATATGCCTTTCTCAATGGGAATAGTGTAATGAAGGGGATAAACAATGCATACAATATATGCCTTTCTCAATGGGAATAGTGTAATGAAGTGGATAAACAATGCATACAATATATGCCTTTCTCAATGGGAATAGTGTAATGAAGGGGATAAACAATGCATAAAATGTATGCCTTTCTCGATGGGAATAGTGTAATGAAGGGGATAAACAATGCATACAATATATGTCTTTCTCAATGGGAATAGTGTAATGAAGGGGATAAACAATGCATACAATATATGCCTTTCTCAATGGGAATAGTGTCATGAAGGGGATAAACAATGCATACAGTACATGTCTTTCTCAATGGGAATAGTGTAATGAAGGGGATAAGCAATGCATACAGTACATGTCTTTCTCAATGGGAATAGTGTAATGAAGGGATAAACAATGCATACAATACATGCCTTTCTCAATGGGAATAGTGTAATGAAGGGGATAAACAATGCATACAACATATGCCTTTCTCAATGTGAATAGTGTAATGAAGGGGATAAACAATGCATACAAGATATGCCTTTCTCAATGGGAATAGTGTAATGAAGGGGATAAACAATGCATACAATATATGCCTTTCTCAATGGGAATAGTGTAATGAAAGGGATAAGCAATGCATACAATATATGCCCTTCTCAGTGGGAATAGTGTAATGAAGGGGATAAACAATGCATAAAATATATGCCTTTCTCAATGGGAATAGTGTAATGAAGGAGATAAACAATGCATACAATATATGCCTTTTTCAATGGGAATAGTGTAATGAAGGGGATAAACAGTGCATACAATATATGCCTTTCTCAATGGGAATAGTGTAATGAAGGGGATAAACAGTGCATACAATATATGTCTTTCTCAATGGGAATAGTGGCACGAAAATGTAAAAATATTTAAACAGTATTGGTACATACTGCAAACATCTAGAGTTTCCAATATTACAAAATTATTGTATATCATGCAAATAAGCCTACATATCTACATGAATCAAATTTCCACTTAAAAATAATGCCAACTTACAAATGAGTGTGTATGGAAAGTGGGGGCTTAAAAGAGGGCCCTATGCATACTAACACCAAATGTCTTTCTTATTGATTTGTACACAAATGGACAGACTTTGTTGTCATCACTCAACAGTAACTGGGACCTAGCCAAAAGCAGGCATACATATAAAAGGAGCAAGGAAGTGTTTTCCCTTCTTTTCCTCTGATCTTAAGATCTCAGAGTGTATATAACAAACTGAAATTGACTGCATCGCCCTGAATGAAATCATTAGAAACAGTGCCTTCCCAGAGATAACATTTAACTTTTGCCACCCTTCAGGAGGAAACAGCTACTTTTTAGCAGATTGCCTGAACTTCCCTGAATATGAGTGAGTAGCAGTGTCATCCTTGATAAAGATATTGTGTCTTCTAAGAAGAGGGCAGGAAGCAAAGTTGTATTGCTGGAGTGGCTGGAACTGAGGGCAGGAAGCAAAGTTGCACTCCTGGAGTGGCTGAAACTGAGGGCAGGAAGCAAAGTTGTACTCCTGGATGGGCTGAAACTGAGGGCAGGAAGCAAAGTTGTACTCCTGGAGTGGCTGGAACTGAGGTCAGGAAGCAAAGTTGTACTCCTGGAGTGGTTGGAACTGAGCCTGTTTTAGAGTCTGATGCACCACCCAACAGCAGATAGCAGAGGTAACAGAAGAACACAACCACAAGAGGGTCAGGTGATGTTTTACCTCTTGGTTCTGAGGATTTTCCAAGGAAAGGCCCTAATTAGGGACAGTTCAGTCAGTCTCTGTGAGGAGTCCCATATCATCTATTTCCCTACTTTGCTGGATCATTCCAGGTCTAATACTCCTGTATCCCAGCCAGGTTTGGAACAGGATAATGATATTGCCTTGTCCATCATAGTAGATTGTCAGGAGTTTGCTGATGATCAGGAGGAGAGGGTTCACTCTTCTCTTTTAAGATCTCCAAACTCATCCCACCATGCATCTTGTATGGTTGAAGAGAGGTATGGTCCTTTGACTTACATACAAGTCCTATGTCAAGATCTGCTCTTGCTTCATCTATGGTCAGAGAACTTGTGCAGAGGATCGGCCAGGGATAAGAATTTGCAAGGCAAAATTCGGGGATACAGTCCCCTTTGAAACTCAGAGAACATCAGTCTCAGCTTCCAGATAATGGGTTTATTCATACTCCTGGCCTGCAAACTCCCCCTACCCTCTTTGGATACAAATGGGGATTTTTGGGGGTTATCTGTACACATCTCTGTTAGTCATTGGAGGCTTTATAGTCAAAGGTCATTTCCATAATGATAATCGAATCACATACCAATTTGTTCTCAGAAGCTTCCTTAAGACTTCCGTATGAAGAGTTATCTTCTTTTGCTATATGACTGCTATGAGAATCTGTAGCTATAGCAACAATGTTTGCATTGCCATTCTACCTCAACAAAGAAGTCATATTAGACACTTAATTTTTTTGCCAGAATGTAGCAAAAATCCTTGATGTGAATCATCCTTGAATGTGACACTTTATTCAGCAGTCTCATTCCTGTCATTGCATCTCAGGATTTGAAGGACTATCAACATAGGTCACTTGCTTCAGTTTACTGGCCTGTCAAAACTGGCCAGTAAGCAAACAGCCTGAGCCAGCCATGGGATGGCCCAGATTACAAAAGAAGTGAATGTGGTGGCCACAGATGTAAAGTAGCTGCTTCTAAAACTGCTCCATAACAATTGTATTTGAGACAGAAAAACTTGAGAGGCAAAGGCAAGGTGGTACTTTGACTGATTGGAGGATGCTCCATCAATCCGTATGAAAAATAGTTGTTTTAAACTCTTTTGGAAAAAAACTGTGGCAAGTACTGTTTGAAATTGGACTGGTGGCTTGAAGCTATGAGTCATACTGTTGAAGTTTTCTTACTCCAACCTTTCCGAAGGAGGTTGAATGGGAGGGCATTCCATGAGATGCCTTCACTCTCCAGCAGTGCACCCCTCTTCCTTTAATTCAAGTAAGTGTTTGATCAGCTCATTCAAAGATTTGGTTGACAATCATTGAAGATTGGTGGGTCCTTTTATATAGTGAAAGAGGGTTTACATTTGTGATTCACAGAATTCCTTCCTTAATAAAGGACGCCCATATTTTTTAAATCAGCAAAGTGTAACCAAGTTAAAGGAAGAGGTACACATCCTTCTTCAGAATTATGCAGTAGCGATGGTTCAAAAATCCATTCCTTAGCATTCTACTCCAGGATACTTCTGGTACCCGCAAAGGCAGAAAACTGAGGTTAACTCTTTTCCCCCTAAAAAGAAATCCTGCAAGAGGAAATTTTCAAGCTGAAAGGTGCAGCATCCATTTGAAATGCTACAAGACCTAGAGCCTGGTCAGTTTCTATCAATCTGCAGGATGTGTATTTCCACATTCTATGTTTTCTCTGCATAAGGAATACTTTTGTTTTATCAGACAGGATCTTTGGAGGTATTATGATAGCTGCAATTTGATAATTGCAAACAGCCTCCTCCTTTTACCTTTAGGTCTTTAGCAAGCCATATGCATGGTATCTTGTTGGGGGGGGGGGGTCCAGTTGTTACTGCACAAATTGCAACCCAGACTGCTGCTGTATAACTAGTTGAGTGGCTGGGCTGCAAGAATATTTTTAATTTTTTTGCTCCTTTACAGTCCATCAGCCATCTTCCTTTCTGACAAAATCAGTAAAATTTAGTGACAGAAAATGTAATACTGATATTAAAAAAAGTATTTGCTTGGGAGTAAAAGGAATTTTGATTATCAAATACTTATTTATCACTATAATACTTAACTGTCACTATTAGATTCCCACCTCCTTCCCCATTCTGATGCCCATCGTTAATCAAGGTCCTAGAAAGGAATGAGGATACACTATTACACATGGGCCAGTGACATAGAGTCAGAGTTGCCTGATCTGAAAATTTTAGAACAGGAAAATGGTGAATCTGACATGGACAAGGTGATTTTGTTTTTTCAGTTGTGGAAAGGGTAAGGTAAGCAATAGATACAGGTAAGTATTACATAATTATAATTAGCCTTACTGCTTTTCCAAAGTATGTTTCTCTTATTCATTTTAAATAGTTTTATATAAAACAAAATAGAAATCTTTAACAATATTTGTTGAAAATGCTTTTTTTTTGGTGTGTGGAAAAAACGATTTTAAATAAGGTGTGGGGCCTGTGAATTTGAGTTTGATGTGCATGCTTGCCCTTTATATACTGCAAGTTCGCTCTTATTCTTTCATTTTTAATTTTGTTTTCATTTTGTGATTGTTACCATAAATTGAAATGCCACCAGTCAGAGGCATTCACTTAAATTTAACTATCAAACAATTTTTGTGTTTGCAGAACCAAACAATGCCTCTGAAAGTAATACATATTATGATATGTTATATGTTTGATTGAATAATATGACTTGAACATTCTTCTATTTTTAGGAGCTTCATGCCCATTTAAATGGGTCCATTAGCATAGAAACAATAAAGAAGTTGGCGATGAAGAAGAGCCCAGAGTTGTACAAAGACTGGAGGATGGGTTTTGACAAAGTGAAGGCGGGAACACTTGATAAGTGAGTGCGCCTTGTACTAATTTCATATATATAACATGTTCCCAGCTGCAGATGGCTTCAATCTTTGATTGCATGAAACACTAGCAGTTGATAGGGCAGAGGGCTTCAATCTTTGATTGAATGAAAAACTAGCAGTTCAGGGTTTATGCTGTCACTTGTATTTGACTGCATATAAAATTCATCCCGCTGCAAATGGCGTTGAGTTATCATTACATAGAATGGAGGGATCCCAGGTGGCCAAGTGGTCTGAAGTGCTTACCTTTACAAATAACTGCCATCTCAGCTCTGTCCAGATGGGTTTTGAGTCTTGGGCTCAGCCAATGTGAGTATGTGAGAAAGCTTGCCAGTAGCTTCCCTTATGTTGGTGGTTTTCCCCCGGGTTCTTTCTCCATCAGATATTCTGGCCACCTTGTAGAGCCAATGATGTGATGAAAATTGGCATTTAAACAACAACACTATATAAAACACTGTCAGATCAGACTAGGTGATGTAACATGAAATGAGGAGTTATGTTCATGGAAAGCAAATGAAACCATTGAGTACTGGCATTTCTCCGTACTAGTTAGAACTTAGTTTTTATCTGAAATAATTTAATTGAATTCATGTCACCAGTTTGATGCCAGTTTATCAGTTCTACATCACATACCTGCACCAAACATTTTAGATAAGTGTTCTTGGGGTAAGGAAGAATCTTCTCTCTTTGGGGGTAAAAGGTCTCTGTAACTGAAAGAAGAGAAATGATTTCTGCACAATAACATTAGTTTGACTTCACTTACATGGATAGCTTGCACTTGGGGTGAGGTAGAAGCTATCCATTTTTGGGTCAAAAGGTCAGGGTTTCTAGCTGAAGAAGAGAATTTGTTTCTGCACAGTAGCATTAGTTCTACGTTACTGACCTAGACCATATTTTGGAATGTCTTGCATTTGGGATAAGGAAGAAGCCAGTTGATTTGAGGGTCAAAAGATCAAGGATTAAGGCACTGACTGAAAGAAAAAAACTGGTTTTTGTATACTAACTTTATTTCTAAATCATGTACCTTGACCAAAATTTGTGGAAGGTCTGCACTTAAGGTATGGAAAAGGCCTATTGATTTTGAGGTCAGGGGTCAGGTGTCATTGTAGCTCAAAGCAAAATGGGTTTTGCACAGTAACTTTTATTTTTTTATATGCCTTGCTCAAACCTTATGGATGGATTGCAGCTGGGATAATGAAGAAACATGTACACTTTTGGACCAAAATGTTAAAGGTCACATATACTTTTACAAAAGTTCAAGATCATTTTAAACCCACTGGCAACCAATCTCTAGATTCAACCATGCCCATCTAGTACCTGCACTGAGGACTGTTAAACCAGAGGCAGGTGTATACTCTACCATAAAAGGTACTTTAATTTGTTTAGCTTATGAGGGCCAAATTTGTGAAGTTATGGATCTTTTCCCTGCATAATTAGTATGATTAGATAAGTAGTACTGAAACAACATACCAAAATACAACAACTGTTTCTTTAAAGAATCATGTTGCCTTAATAATCTTGTTTCCCACTTATTTAACAAGTACAAATTTTCATACATTATTCTTAATTGTGTAAGTATTCAATACAAAATTTGTGTTTTTATTTTTCTTGAATTTCAGTGTTTTCCAAATGTTTAAGCTGATTCACCAAATATCAGACAACACTGAAGCCATTTACACAGTAAGTAGTACACACCAAATATCAGACAACACTGAAGCCATTTACACAGTAAGTAGAGTATCCATTTATTCAAGCAGTACAATGCCTTCATTACTTTGTACAAATGGGGTTTATTCAAGCAGTGCAATGCCTTCATTACTTTGTACAAATGGGGTTTATTCAAGCAGTGCAATTTCTTCATTACTTTGTACAAATGGGGTTTATTCAAGCAGTGCAATGCCTTCACTACTTTGTACAAATGGGGTTTATTCACGCAGTGCAATGCCTTCATTACTTTGTACAAATGAGGTTTATTCGAGGAGTGCAGTGCCTTCATTACTTTGTACAAATGGGGTTTATTCAAGCAGTGTAGTGCCTTGCTTGTAGTCAGAGCTTGAATCTGACACTGAGTTTCCACCACTAACCAATCAGAAATAACCTTTCAAAATTAACATTATCTGTGATTGTTCAGAGCAAAATCTTAAGTTCTGGAGATTTATGATGTCTAGGCCTGATCTGCCAATGCGTTATGAATTTTCTGATCTGAATTTCTTTTCTTTGCTGTTGGATGCTCGTCATACAGATTAATATTAGAGAAGGGCACTGATGATTCCAGTTCAGTAAATCCGAGAACGGCACCCATGAAACCAGTTCAGTAAATCCAAGAAGGGCACCATTTAATCCAGTTCAGTAAATCCAAGAAGGGCACCAATGAATCCAGTTCAGTAAATCCGAGAAGGGCACCGATGAATCCAGTTCAGTAAATCTGAGATTACACCGATGAATCCAGTTCAGTAAATCCAAGAAGGGCACAGATGAATCCTGTTTAGTAAATCCAAGAAGCGCACTGATGAATCCAGTTTATTAAATAAGGGAAGACCACCAGTGAACCTGATTTAGTAGATCAGAGAAAGGCACTAAAGAATCAAGTTCATTTGAACAGAGAATGGTGCCAAAGAAAACAGTTCATTAGATCAGAAAAGGGCACAAAATAATCAAGTTCATTAAATCAGAGAAGAGCTCCAATGAATCCACATTATTAAATCACACTAGGGTGTCATTGCATTCATTTCAGTTGGTCAGAGAAAAGGGCACAAGTGAATCTGGTTCATTAGATCAGAGAAGGGAACCGATGCATCCAGTTTGGTTTATCATAGACGGACACCTGTCAATCCAGTACAGTAGATCAGAGGTCGGCACCACTGAATCCAATTCAGTAGATTAGAGAAGCATGTGATGAATCCAGTTCAGTAGATCAGAGAAGGGTGCAGTCAGTCTAGTTCAGCAAATGACAGAATGGTGGTTGTGAATCTGATTCAGTGTCAGAAGGACACCGATAAATCCTGTTCACTAGATCAGAGAAAGGCACCGATAACTCCTATTCATTAGATCAGAGAAGGGCACTGATAAATCCTATTCACTAGATCAGAGAAGGGCACAGATAAATCCTATTCACTAGATCATAGAAGGGCACCAATAAATCCTATTCACTAGATCAAAGAAGTGCACCAATAAATCCTACTCTCTAGATCAAAGAAGGGCACCAATAAATCCTGTTCACTAGATCAAAGAAGTGCACCAGTGAATCAGAGAAGGGAACCAATAAATCCTCTTCAGTAGATCAGAGAAAAGTATCAATAAATCCAATCCTCTGGATCAGAGAAGGACACCAATAGATCCTGTTCACTTGATTAGAGAATGGTGCCAATGCCTTTTAAGTCACTAGATCAGGAAAGGGCAACAGTGAATCCAATTCAGTAGCTCAGAGAAGGGCATAAATGAATCCAATTCATAATATTGGAAACTGGTGCCAATAAAACCAGTTCACTAGACTGGAGAAGAGTACCAAAGCATCAGTGTCAGTAGATCAGACAAAATGTGCCAGTGAATCCATTTCACTAGATAAGAAAAGGGCACTAAGGAATCCAATGCTTCAGATTGTATGTTTTTTGTTGTGGTTTTTTTTGTTCCAAAGGGCTGATTGCCCATCAGTTCCTCTGATTATTGTTGTTACAATGGGCTGTTTGCCCATCAGTGCTTCAGATTATTTTTGTTACCATGGGCTGTTTGCCCATAAGTGCTTCAGATTATTTTTGTTACAATAGCCCATTTGCCCATCAGTGCTTCAGATTATTTTTGTTACCATGGGCTGTTTGCCTTCAGTGCTTCAGATTATTTTTGTTACAATGGGCTGTTTGCCCATCAGTGCTTAGATTATTTTTGTTACAATGGGCTGTTTATCAAATAATTAGCCCCAAAACTGGTTACAACATAAAACACTTAAACTTCTCAAGTGTTAAGACACTAATGACTATTCTTTCTAAGAACATCAATAATAAATCTAGCTAGATTGCGAAACAGATGCCCAGATGTGGGTCATTCCTCTGGAAAAACCAGAGTTCGCAACGATTGCTACATGTTATTTGCCACGTATTCCAAGTATGGTCTCGATTTCACTTTATGAATCTTACTCTGAGAAAGAATAAATAAAATAAAAGAAAGTTGTTTACTACAACTCTTACTGGTTCTGAATCAAGGTCAGGAACTAGGTCAGTATTCGATACAGTATCTCTATAAAGATGTTTACGACAAAAATAACTAAAAAACTGCCAGAACTGAACAATATCAAATCCAGTAAATAAAGTTACATTACAATAGCATGTAATAGAATAAAAAAATTAAAACTTACAATCAAACAATTAAATTAAATCAAATATAAATTAAATCAGATATACATAACACATCCCCCCTTATAGAAAAAGAAAGATTTATATTGTAAAGCTTTCTTTTTACCATAGATTAATTATATATGAGGTTTAAAACAAAATAACATAAGAAGAACTCTTATGAATTATACAAAGTGTACATGAAATAATATTTCTCTACACGGGAAAGTGCATCTGCTATTAAATTATCTTTTCCCTCGATGTGCCTGATGTCACTATAATATTTCTGTAACAACAAACTCATCTTAGTGGTCTTTGATTTTTATTTTTCATCTTGCCGATGAAAATAAGAAGGTTGTGATCACTAAACACAATAATCGAAGAAGGAGCTGAACTAATGTGAACTTCAAAATGTTGTATTGCCAGTATCAAAGCCAAACATTCCTTCTCTATTGTTGAATAATTTCTTTGGTGTTTATTTAATTTCTTAGAAAAATAGCACACTCGCTGTTCAACACCATTTTTATCTTTTTTAATCAATACTGCTCCAACCCCAACATCACTGGCATCAACAGACAGTTTAAATGATTGGCTGAAATTTGGAGCTGTAAGAACTGGTGCACTCTTAAGTATGGCTTTTAACTTATGAAAAGCCTCCTGACATTTTTCAGTCCAATGAAGCTTGGTTTTCTTGCTCAATAAATTTGTCATGGGTTCAGCAATTATCAAAAAATTCGAACAAAATTTCTGATAGTATCCAGCCATACCTAAAAATCACATCAGTTGCTTTTTTACTAACAGGCACAGGGAATTCAGAGATAGCCTTGACCATAGCATCTATAGGTTTAACTTGTCCATGTCCCATGATATGTCCTAGAAATGTTACACAAGCATGGCAGAACTCACTTTTGGATAAATTAATTGTCAAACTTGGCGTCACTGAGTCTATCAAAGAATTTCCAAATTGTTGCTAAATGTTCTTTCCAGGTGTCCTTACATCATCGATGTAAGCATCACAATTATCTAGACCAGAGGTAATCATGTTCATTAGACACTGAAAAGTACTTGTCAAACCTTTCATCCTAAATGGATTTCACTTTATATTGATAAAGACCATCTGGAGTCCCAAATGCCGAAATTTCCTTTGCTCTTTCCTTTAGTGGAATTTGCCAGAATCCTTTCAGAAGGTCAAATTAAGTGACATACTTGGCATTTCTGATTTTTTCAATGCACAGTCATCAGTTCTTGGTAATGGAAATGAATCTATTTTAGTCACACTGTTCACCTTCCTATAATCAGTGCACATATGGAAAGTTTTATCTGGTTTCCAAACAAGTATACCTGGTGAACTCCAGTCACTTTTACTGAGCTCTACAAAATCATTCTCCAGCAAATACTGAATTTCTTTGTTCAAGTATTCCTCTTTGATAGGGTTCATCCTGTATGGGTGTTGTTTCACAGGTGTCGAATTTACAATTTCAGTGTCATGAAAAAATTTGTTCTTGTAGGAACATCTGGAAATACGTGCTCATATTTAAATGATAACTGTTTAAATTCATTCCTTTCTTGCTTTTGCAAATGTGAAAGTTTCTGGATCAGATTGGCCTACCTTGCTACAAATCTGTACACCTGATTTCTGATCCAGATTTGATCAGACTGGAAATATTGTTATATTATCAAGATCTCAGAAGAATTAAATAAATTGGTAAGATCCATGATTAATACTGAAGTGTTCTTACTTTTGATTGGCTTAGCCTGATAGCAGTGTGGAGGCAA
Organism: Sinohyriopsis cumingii; assembly: GCA_028554795.2. Taxonomy (NCBI): domain Eukaryota; kingdom Metazoa; phylum Mollusca; class Bivalvia; order Unionida; family Unionidae; genus Sinohyriopsis; species Sinohyriopsis cumingii. Next base: position 28,417,976 of record CM068827.1, read on the forward strand.
TGGTTTTCATACAGTTTTAATCAGACTCAGAGTTCATGCTTGTATCATTAAAATTTTCTGCAAGTTTGATAATGAGCAAGTCCATGCCTACTAATGAGGTGATCTTGCTTCTGATTGGCTGTACTTGCTACCAGTCTGGAGGCCACATTTTTGATTCAGGTTTAATCTAACTTAGAATATTTGTTTGTTTCATCAATATCTTGGTCAGGTTTTATAATGAATGAGATTGACACATATTAATGGTGTGATCTTGCATCTAATCACATAATCTTTTTGCCAATCTGGAATGAGCAAGATCTGTGCATATAAATGATGTAATCTTGCATCAGATTGGGTGACTTTGTGATGCAAACCAGGTGAGCAATATCAGACCAACTTGTGTCTTTTGTTTGGAAAGAAATTGTTTTGCATCATCTGCCTTTCAGCCGTTGATGCTATTTGGTTTATTATGCAGTAAATACGTACTTTATTGACACTTGGTTTACTTGTGAAAATAGAGCAGTTTTCATGAACATTGGTTTTTTTTGTAAATATACTGAGAGAATTAATCTGTCAAAATATTGCATTAACAGGAACCCAACTGTTCATGTATTAACTAAAAGTAATTTTCTTAATTACTTAAAAGTAATTAAAAAAATGGAATTTTCAAAATGTGTACTTTTTATTTTCATGAGAATAAATTTGTATGATTGAAGGTATTTTCATTGATATATTTTCTTTTTTCAGATTGCCTATGATGTCATTCATGAATTTTCTGCCGACAATGTGAAGTACCTAGAACTACGCAGCACCCCCCGTGATGCACCTTCCTCTGGGATGACAAAGAGTTCTTACATTGAGGCTGTTTTGAAAGCTATTGAGGACTGTCGTAAAGAAAAACTTGACATTGTGGTGAATTTCCTGCTGGCTATAGACCGGAGGAATGATTTGTCAGTTGCTAAGGAAACAGTTGACCTTGCAGAGAGATATTCCAGACTGAGTGGTGGAACAGTAGTAGGAATAGACCTGAGCGGAGACCCCACTGTAAGTATTGATAAGAATACTATATGCACAAAACCTAATATGTGTTTGGTTCTAAGTCCTTTATATACAGAACTTCATGTGTTTTTGGTTCTATGTCCTTTATACACAGAACTTTATGTGTGTTTTATTCTAAGTCCTTTATGCACAGATTTTCATGTGCTTTTGCTTTTAAGTCCTATTTACACAGAACTTCATGTGTGTTTGGTTCCAAGTCCTATTTAAACAGAACTTTATGTTTGTTTGGTTCCAAGTCCTGTTTACACAGAACTTTATGTTTGTTTGGTTCCAAGTCCTATTTACACAGAAGTTAATGTTTCTTTGGTTCTAAGTCCTTTATACACAGAACTTCATGTTTCTTTGGTTCTGAGCCATTTATACACAGAACTTCATGTGTGTTTGGTTCTAAGTCCTGTATACACAGAACTTCACGTGTTTTTGGTTCTATGCCCTTTATACATAGAACTTTATGTGTGTTTGGTTCTAAGTCCTTTATACACAGATTTTCATGTGTTTTTGGTTCTAAGTCCTATTTACACAGAAATTCATGTCTGTTTGGTTCCAAGTCCTATTTACATAGAACTTTATGTTTGTTTGGTTCCAAGTCCTATTCACACAGAACTTAATGTTTCTTTGGTTCTAAGTTCTATTTACACAGAACTTCATGTTTGTTTGATTCCAAGTCCTTTATAGACAGAACTTCATGCTCGTTTGGTTCCAAGTCCTTTATGCACAGAAATTCATGTGTGTTTGATTCCAAGTCCTATTTACACAGAACTTCATGTGTGTCTGGTTCTAAGTCCTTTATACACAGAACTTTATGTGTGTTTGGTTCTAAGTCCTTTATACACAGATTTTCATGTGTTTTTGGTTCTAAGTCCTCTTTACACAGACCTTTATGTGTGTTTGGTTCCAAGTCCTATTTACACAGAACTTCATGTGTGTTTGGTTCTAAGTCCTTTATACACAGAACTTTATGTGTGTTTGGTTCTAAGTCCTTTATATACAGATTTTCATGTGTTTTTGGTTCTAAGTCTTATTTACACAGAAATTCATGTGTGTTTGGTTCCAAGTCCTATTTACATAGAACTTTATGTTTGTTTGGTTCCAAGTCGTATTCACACAGAACTTAATGTTTCTTTGGTTCTAAGTTCTATTTACACAGAACTTCATGTTTCTTTGGTTCTAACTCCTTTATACACAGAACTTCATGTGTGTTTGGTTCCAAGTCCTTTATGCACAGAAATTCATGTGTGTTTGGTTCTAAGTCCTTTATACACAGATTTTCATGTGTGTTTGGTTCCAAGTCCTATTTACACAGAACTTCATGTGCATTTGGTTCTAAGTCCTTTATACACAGATTTTCATGTGTTTTGGTTCTAAGTCCTATTTACACAGAACTTCATGTGTGTTTGGTTCCAAGTCTTATTTACATAGAACTTTATATTTGTTTGGTTCCTAGTCCTATTTACACAGAACTTTATGTTTGTTTGGTTCCAAGTCCTATTTACACAGAACCTAATGTTTCTTTGGTTCTAAGTTCTATTTAGACAGTTGTTGTTGTTGTTGTTGTTGTTGTTGTTATTGTGGAATTTAACGCCATTTTTCAGCACACGATAGGCTATGCATGGCGGCCAGAATTAATGGTGGAGGAAGAACCTGGGAATAACCACTGACCCACGAGAAGCTACTGGCAGGCTTTCTCACGTGCCCACATTGGCCGAATCCTAGATTCAAACCCACACAGACAGAGGTGAGATGGCATTGATCCATAACGGAGAGTGCTTTAGACCACTCTGGGCCCCTCTATTTAGACAGAACTTAATGTGTTTGGTTCTATATCCTTTATACATAGAACTTTATTGTATTTGGTTCTATGTCCTTTATACACATAACTTCATGTGTGTTTGGTTCCAAGTCCTATTTACACAGAACTTTATGTTTGTTTGGTTCCAAGTCCTATTTACACAGAACTTCATGTGTGTTTGGTTCTAAGTCCTTTATACACAGAACTTCATGTTTGTTTGGTTCTAAGTCCTTTATACACAGAACTTCATGTGTTTTTGGAGGAAGGTGGCCTATAAATGAAACCAACTAGGAATGATTTTGCATTATTTTGAAAAAATTCCACCCAGATACTCTCAATTTCATGTGACTCCAAGTCAAGTTGTCTTTCTGCATTTACATCTTCCCTAATGTAAACAACAAGACCTGCCCCAGCTGTCTTTCTGTTCCTGCATAATGGTTTATTGTAGCCTTGACAGTGAAATAGATCATCATTGTGGTTAGCATTTAATTTGGTTTCAGTGAGTCCTAAAACATGTATATTATTTTCCTTGGAAGACAACATTAACTTAAATCTTGTCTATTTTTCCCACTATACCTTGTACATTTAAGTGACCGATGTTAAAACCTTTTGTATTATTTATTTTCATATCAATTATATGTATGTCATCATGCAGTGGGGTACTCACCGAGATTGTCTCCATACTACTTTTATCATTCTGACAAAGTAACATACAGGCCCTGAAAATCCAAATAATTTTTACATTTACAATAGTATCCACTGAATAGTTAGAGAAAAGAGTCTCACTAGGTACATTTAGATTTGTTGTAAATGAAGCATTGGCATTCTCCTCTTTGCCAGCTTCCTAATATGTATAATACATTGATTGACAAAGTCTTTGTTTGTGTCCATATTTATGGCATCTGAAGTACTCAGTCTGTTTGCCATGATGGCATACCTATGTCACATGCCCAGTTTCTCCACAGTAAAGAGAGTAGTCTTCATTACAGTGCCTGAAAATGGGGGCATATATGTTAATATTTCTCAGTAGTTGAAAGGTTCCTTTTCTACTTAGATGAATTTTGTCTCTGGTGGAGACTTAGGTTGACATCCAGGTTCTGAAGAAAGATGTGTATTGTGGAATATACTGTAGGTTGAAATCTTCATATAGGTCAATTATCAGATCATTGATTTCTTTCTCCTTCATGTCCACACAAGGAGTTAGTCCTGATATCATAATTTTACATGTATTTGGGCTGCAATACCTAGCAGCATACAGTAAACTTTCGAAATCTGTTCTGGTTTGATTTAGTGACCTTCCCTCACTGGCATCATTTCCACCTACTAAAATAATAATTTGGTTGTATTTGGTTGGGTATGACTGGTCCATTTGTTATATCAAGTCATTATGGGTATGTGTGTGTGTTTGTGTGTGATTAGGATTTTTAATGTAGCTTTTAAAAAAAATTCAGTCATATCGCTATGATGTCTGCAGTGTGGCAGTTTATAGTGATGTCTAGCACTGGGGCATCACGCTGCAGACACGTAGCATGATGTCCCACCTAGTCACATTATCCTGACACCAGGCCGACTAGTCCTAACACTAACCTCTTAATGCTGAGCCCCAAGCGAGGTAGCTGCTAGTACCATTTTTGTAAGTCTTTGGTATCACTCACCAGGGTTAGAACCCATGACCTCCTGCTTCCGAGGCAGACGCTGTAACCACTAGGCCACCGGAGCGGTCGATTATTGTATGACTGGTCCATTTATTATATCAAGTCATTATGCGTATGACTGGTCCATTTATTATATCAAGTTATTATGGGTATGGCTTGTCCATTTCTTATATCAAGTCATGATGGGTATGACTGGTCCATTTTTTATATCAACTCATTATGGGTATGTCTGGTTCATTTAGCATATCGAGTCATTATGGGTATGACTGGTCCATTTAGCATATCAAGTCATGATTGGTATGACTGGTCCATTTGCCATATCAAGTCATTATGAGTATGTCTGGTCCATTTAGCATATCAAGTTATTATGGGTATGACTGGTCCATTTCTTATAACAAGTCATTATGGGTATGTCTGGTTCATTTAGCATATCGAGTCATTATGGGTATGACTGGTCCATTTAGCATATCAAGTCATGATGGGTATGACTGGTCCATTTAGCATATCAAGTCATGATGGGTATGACTGGTCCATTTCTTATATCAAGTCATTATGGGTATGTCTGGTTCATTTAGCATATCGAGTCATTATGGGTATGACTGGTCCATTTCTTATATCAAGTCATTATGGGTATGTCTGGTTCATTTAGCATATCGAGTCATTATGGGTATGACTGGTCCATTTCTTAGATCAAGCCATTATGGGTATGACTGGTCCTTTTCTTATATCAAGTCATGATGGGTATGACTGGTCCATTTCTTAGATCAAGTCATGATAGGTATGACTGGTCCTTTTCTTATATCAAGTCATGATGGGTATGACTGGTCCATTTCTTAGATCAAGCCATGATAGGTATGACTGGTCCATTTCTTATATCAAGTCATTATGGGTATGACTGGTCCATTTGCCATATCAAGTCATTATGGGTATGACTGGTCCATTTAGCATATCAAGTCATTATGGGTATGTCTGGTTCATTTCTTAGATAATAATAATAATAATGAGGACTTTGTATAGCGCCTAATCTTCAGAAGCTCTAAGCGCTTTACAACTTTAGACAACACCTATAGGATAAGAAACATAATAATATTATTACAGAAACAAACAACATGAAATTAGAAAAACATTAAAAAATAAATTTAAAAAAACATGCTGAGAATATTTCAGGTAGGAAACATTATTAAGTCTTTAAGTTTGTTCTTGCTGTCAAAATAAGTGAGTTTTGAGAGCCCTCTTGAATGTGATCACTGTGTCTTTGTGTCTAAGTTCAGTGGGCAATTCATTCCACATTGCTGGGCCCTGGTATGCAAAAGAACGCTGTCCATATGACTTTGTTTTCATACTTGGAATAATGAGTATACGATTGTCAGAAGAGGAACGTAAGTATCTTGCTGGTGTGTACACATGGGTGAGGTCAGATAGGTATGTTGGACTAGGGTCCGACAGTGAAACATAGCACAGAGAACAAATTTTGTGTTTGATCAAGCCATTATGGGTATGACTGGTCCATTTCTTATATCAAGTCATGATAGGTATGACTGGTCCATTTGCCATATCAAGCCATTATGGGTATGACTGGTCCATTTCTTATATCAAGTCATGATGGGTATGACTGGTCCATTTCTTATATCAAGTCATGATAGGTATGACTGGTCCATTTGCCATATCAAGCCATTATGGGTATGACTGGTCCATTTCTTATATCAATTCATGATAGTTATGACTGGTCCATTTGCCATATCAAGTCATTATGGGTATGACTGGTCCATTTCTTATATCAATTCATGATAGTTATGACTGGTCCATTTGCCATATCAAGTCATTATGGGTATGACTGGTCCATTTCTTATATCAAGTCATGATGGGTATGACTGGTCCATTTCTTATATCAAGTCATGATAGGTATGACTGGTCCATTTGCCATATCAAGTCATTATGGGTATGACTGGTCCATTTCTTATATCAATTCATGATAGTTATGACTGGTCCATTTGCCATATCAAGTCATTATGGGTATGACTGGTCCATTTCTTATATCAAGTCCTGACTTAAGAGATCATAAATTATTTCTAATGAAAGATGTTGTAGAAATGTGCAAGTTACCCAATGAATTTACTTCAAAGACAAGTATTCTCAGTCGACTTTAGGTGACTGTGTTGGGTTTCCAACTCATGCACAAGTTGGGCTTTTAAGACGTTACATATGTTGGGTTTTCAGATCATGTACAGGTTTGCTTACAAGACATTACATGAATTCTTGTTTCTTTGAAATTAATAGTGATTGCTAATTGAAATTATGCTTTTTCAGGTTGGAGATGCTCGTACTCTGATCCCTATTTTGAGAGATGCCAAATCGAGAGGTTTAAAGCTAGCCCTTCATCTAGCAGAGGTACGAAAATTTTACCAAAAGAAACAGATATATTCTATCTTGATATGCAGTACTAGATTGTACTGGACAATTTGTGGACTATACTGACCAGTTGGTATACAGTGCTAGATTGTACTGGACAATTTGTGGACTATACTGACCAGTTGGTATACAGTACTAGATTGTACTGGACAATGTGTGTACTATACTGACCAATTGGTATACAGTACTAAATTGTACTGGACAATTTGTGGACTATACAGACCAATTGGTATACAGTACTAGATTGTACTGGACAATTTGTAGACTATACTGACCAATTGGTATACAGTACTAGATTGTACTGGACAATTTGTAGACTGTACTGACTAATTGGTATACAGTACTAGATTGTACTGGACAATTTGTAGACTATACTGACCAATTGGTATACGGTACTAGATTGTACTGGACATTTTGTAGACTATACTGACCAATTGGTATATGGTACTAGATTGTACTGGACAATTTGTAGACTATACTAACCAATTGGTATATAGTACTAGATTGTACTGGACAATTTGTAGACTATACTGACCAATTGGTATACAGTACTAGATTGTACTGGACAATTTGTAGACTATACTGACCAATTGGTATACGGTACTAGATTGTACTGGACATACTATGACCTATACGGTTTACAGTACTAGTGCTATGTGTATTTAATATGTATTTTGTGTTGGCTTTTCTCTCATGGCTATATTCTGTGTATATCAATATTGTCTGGTCAGCCTTGGTCAGTAATAGATTTCAGGCCCTACCTGACTAATATCGTTATTTTGTAAACAACATAATAGATAGCTAACATTTCTGTATGTTTTTAGACTATATATTAAGATCATTATTTATTGGAGGTAAATATGTTTACAGATGTCAAATTCAAGTTCTACTTTTTGAGAAATTAAGAATGTTCTAGAAGCAAGTTTATGATGACCATCATCCAATATCTGTTATTGTGTCTTACCTTTTTATATTAATGTTGTTTACTTCAAAATTACACATTCCTATTTTAACATCCAAAGTAGAATCAGTCTTATTTTGTTGTATTTGATTTTAATTAAAGGATTTATTAAATTATTCACTGGAATTACAAAGTGCTCAATATTTCAGACCAAATCACTATTTTTGGGATTGTTGTGAATTTATTCAAGGACATTTTGGTTAAATCATTCTGATACATCAAGACTTCTGGTACATTAGCACATTTATTACTGTTGGTTTATCAGCACATTCAGTATTGGAATTCATTTGGAACATCACTGGAATTCATTCAGAATAATCCATACTTTCGGACTTTTGATGGAACTTTTAGGACTGTTTGCGATTTAATTCACAATGTTATACATTCTTTTTAAATGTTTACTTTTTATTCTTGGGATATAAATTATTTATTGAATTTTACAAAACTTGCTGGTTTTTGCTTTTCTCTGTTACTTAGTTTAAGACCATACAGCCATAAAACTAAATTGCCTGGACATGTTATGGCCCATACTGACCAGTTGGTATACAGTACTAGATTGTCCTGGACATGTTATGGCCCATACTGACCAGTTGGTATACAGTACTAGATTGACCTGGACATGTTACATTATATCAAGTTACATGTTACATGTTATGATAGCATAACATATCTGTCCAACTAATCAACCAATCAGAAACTAGTCAGGTATCTTGATAATTACTGTTGTTGACAAATTTCTATTGACTAGCAGGAAAGTGGTCTTATAAGAGGGGTGTCCTTTCAAAACAGGGTTCACACAGATCTAGTAACTACTTACAAAATAAGAAAAACATAACTTATTTTTAAATATTTAATATTTTACTGTACAAATCACACATTATGGAATTAATGTTATAAAACTTATGTTAGTATTAATCATCAGTCATGGTGCAAGACTATTTGAAAACCTTCTTAAAACAGGATATAAACACATGAACATATTCTCCATTGTAATGGATACTATGATACCTTTGCTATCTTTGTCCATTCCATTTTCCTACTGCTACAACAATGTGTATTGACGATGCTTATTTAAATCTTTCTGACATCCAGTGTTTCAGCGGTGATCATGCAGACCTGCCAACCCTCAAGAATTTGGCGTGAATTTCATGACTCGAGATAGTGATTCACAGATTCAGACTGTATGCAAAAAACAACAAATTCTCAATCAGCTTAAATCATGAATAAAATTAATTTTATCCTGTTAAATGCAAGTCAAAATAGCAGCAGTGGTCACTCATACCCATAATGGTCATGTATTGCTCATCGTCATGTTATTAAAACTGTATTCAGTTGCTATAGTTTGCCCAGTAGCATTGTAATGTACATAATTTATATTTTGAACAAACGTTTTACAAATACTTGTAAAGAAAACCAGGACCCAACTGATTGTTTTTAAAAATGGCACATGTACATACTTGTAACTTTTTTATACAAACACCAAATGAAGTCAGCTTTTTCAAGTGTAGGAAATTTCAGATATTGAAGGATTAGCATGGATCGTAATTTGCTTGAGTTCATATTTTTCCATGCATGCGCCAACATCACTTATCATTAATCGTTCAACGTTTGATCTTATGGATTAATACCATTTATTAATTAAGCTTCACAACAGTTAAAATGTTTTAACAAAAAGTTAAATATAGTTTGGAGTACGCTAAAAATTGGCCTTGCATTCAGCCATCAGATATCGATGTACATTATGCTTTTTGTACAGTGTTATGCCACAAATTTTAGAATTGGGAATGTGCACAGAGGCATATAGTTGCTTACTATTCACCTGTCACACATGTACTATACATGTAAAAATAATATTATTATAAAGTACATGTATGATAAATAAATTCTAAGTAATGATACAAACCCCTGTGGGCATATGGCAGAATGAGATGAAAAAGCACACAGCTTGCAAAAAGCATATAGACATTGGATAAATTAAGAGAACCCAGCATATTTCAGCTCTGGAGTATATTAAGCTGCCTACTTATGTTCTGCAGGCTACCAATGCTGAAGCATTGTTGTGGGTTTTCTTGTTGAACATAACCATCCTGCCTTTCTCAGTTGGAGATCAGCAACAGTGACAGTGAAAGAGTATTTCCTGTTGTGAGGGAAAAAAAGACAAACTTTGGTGCCTCCGTAGGTGCTGAAAATTTGCAACAATTTTAGTCACCAAGATCAAACAGCAGGCAAGAAGCCTGAACTGTTTTAAAACAATTTTATCATAGCCCAACTGAGGAAGTTCAAGTCTGCCACAGCATCATATCATGACAAATAGCATGAAGTTTGTGTATATCAGTAAATTTGGCTTCAAATGAATTTGTACTTGTAATCAGTGTAAATAACATGTTTTAGTTATATTTCGGGAATTTCGTATAGTGCAGTACTGACCATCAATGTGGCTGGAGCTAGTGTCATGATAAAAATTTTTATAACTGTGCTCAAAATTTACTAATTTTTGCCCTGCTATACACTAATTGCGAGTCTGGAGGGTTGGCAGCTCTGGGTCATGGGACTCTCCCTCTTTTTGTTTAGTCCAATTGCTTTCTACCTTCCCTTCTGAACTAAGAATGTCTGATAACATTTTGTATATTTTGCAACAACCTATTCCTTCCTTGGCAACCACTTTCAGCTAAATTGTAACTATTACTGTAAATTCTTGTGTCTATATGACTTGCACAAAAGTTCTCAGTATTTATAAAGGAAGTGAGCTTGTCATGTGATGAACTAGTTGTAGACTGGTTCACTTTTATACATATCTCATAATCTAACAGAGAACAACCATGATAGCTCAAATAGCACTTCTATTTTATGGTGACCAGACATCACACTGACTTGATTTTAGTAATTTCCCATACTCAGAGCATAAATATCTTCAGAGTTAGACATTTTTGGCAATATCACACTGCTTTCATCAGTGATTGATGACGGCATTTGCTAATGAAAGCAATGTGATACTGCTGAAAATTTCTAACTCTGAAGATAATTTTGCTCTGAATATGGGAAATTAATAATGAGCATGAATATCCGGAGCAGAGAAGGAACATTTCCAGTTGTATCATGCTGACTAGGTAATCTGACAAACAGAAACCGTGATAGCTCAATACCACTTCTACTTTATGATGAGGGGTCCCAAGTGGCCAAAATCGCTCACGGTCCCAGGTCACTACCATGTCACCTCTGTCTGCATGCGTTCAAAATCAACAAATAATCATGAGATTTACATCTACCAATCCCAGTGTGTCCTCTTGTCAGGGATAATTTTGACACTTTTTGTACTGATATGCTGGCCACTGGCCATGTTAGAGAGGTGGTCGACTTTGGGAGGTGCATTTGAACACTAATTTATCAGTGCTAAGGGATTCAGGCTGTAGAGAGGAGCCAGTCAAGAGAGGGACCACTGAACATCAATATGTGATGACATCAAAAGATGTAAAACTTATTTTTTTCCAATCTGCATCATTAATCCTTAACGAAAAAATGACAGTGAATTCATTTATTTCCATGGATATAAATTTAGGTTCTTTTGAAAATGAATGATATTTTCATTATTACTTCTTTTTGATGGAGAACAGTGTCTTTGATGGATAAGGGTGTCTTTGGTGGAGAAGGGTATCTTTGATGGAGAAAGGTGTCTTTAATGGATAAGGGTGTATTCGGTCAAGAAGGTTGTCTTTGGTGAAGAAGGGTGTCTTTCATGGAGAAGGGTGTCTTTGGTGGAGAAGGTGTCTTTGATGGAGAAGGGTATCTTTGATGGAGAAGGGTGTCTTTGGTGGAGAAAGGTGTCTTTTTTGGAAAAGGCTGTCTTTGGTGGAAAAGGGTGTCTTTGATGGAGAAGGATGTCTATGGTGGAGAAGGGTGTCTTTGACGGAGAAGAGTGTCCATGATAGAGAAGGGTGTCTTTGGTGGAGAATACTGTCTTTTATAGAGAAGGGTGTCTTTAGCGGAGAAGGGTGTCTTTGATGGGGAAGATTAATTTTGATGGAGGAGGGTGTCTTTTTTTGACATAGATGGATCATTCATTCTTGAAGTTTATGGTTTGTAGAAAACACATGAAAAATTGGTAGCCCATGAAAATAACTGAATTTAAAAAACAATCCAAAAAGTTACCATTTATTGTTTTATTATTTGAGAACAATAATCAGAAGAAATATGAGGTCAGAGGTTGGTGTAAAATATTGCTTATACCAGTATGTATATCTTTATATCTGTATAATTGCACTATAAATCCTTATATCAGTCCATATAATTGCATTATAGTCTGTATAATTGCATTGTAAATCCTTATACCAGTCTGTATAATTGCATTGTAATCTTATGATTGCATTGTAAATCCTTATACCAGTCTGTATGATTGCATTGTAAAGCCTTATACTAGTCTATATAATTGTATTCTAAATCCTTTTAACAGTCTATGTAACTGTTAATTCTTATTACATTATGTAATATTACCTTTTTTGTTTTATTCTGTGAAAACATTGCTTTTATGGTAGTCATGGCTATGTTTATCTCTTGATCTAATTACATTTCATGAGAGTTGCATCTATAGTCAGTGACCTTTTACAGGTACCAGCTGTGGAGGAGACAGAAGAGGTGTTGAAGATTCTCCCAGACAGGATTGGACATGGTACCTGCCTCCATCCAGATGCAGGAGGCAACCAGGGATTAGTGGACACTGTCCTTCAACACAGAATACCTCTTGGTTGGTTTACAACTTGTCCAGTTTGGACCTAATGTGATAGGGAGCATACTGCCACTAGTGCCTTACTAGCTTATATAAATAATCTCAGTCCACCATCAAATGTGGCAAGGAGTTTATACAAATAATCTCAGTCCACCATCAAATGTGGCAAGGAGTTTATACAAATAATCTCAGTCCACCATCAAATGTGGCAAGGAGTTTATACAAATGATCTCAGTCCACCATCAAATGTGGCAAGGAGTTTATACAAATAATCTCAGTCCACCATCAAATGTGGCAAGGAGTTTATACAAATAATCTCAGTCCACCATCAAATGTGGCAAGGAGTTTGTTCAAATAATCTCAGTCCACCATCAAATGTGGCAAGGAGTTTATACAAATAATCTCAGTCCACCATCAAATGTGGCAAGGAGTTTATACAAATAATCTCAGTCCACCATCAAATGTGGCAAGGAGTTTATACAAATAATCTCAGTCCACCATCAAATGTGGCAAGGAGTTTATACAAATAATCTCAGTCCACCATCAAATGTGGCAAGGAGTTTATACAAATAATCTCAGTCCACCATCAAATGTGGCAAGGAGTTTATACAAATAATCTCAGTCCACCATCAAATGTGGCAAGGAGTTTGTTCAAATAATCTCAGTCCACCATCAAATGTGGCAAGGAGTTTATACAAATAATCTCAGTCCACCATCAAATGTGGCAAGGAGTTTATACAAATAATCTCAGTCCACCATCAAATGTGGCAAGGAGTTTGTTCAAATAATCTCAGTCCACCATCAAATGTGGCAAGGAGTTTATACAAATAATCTCAGTCCACCATCAAATGTGGCAAGGAGTTTATACAAATAATCTCAGTCCACCATCAAATGTGGCAAGGAGTTTATACAAATAATCTCAGTCCACCATCAAATGTGGCAAGGAGTTTGTTCAAATAATCTCAGTCCACCATCAAATGTGGCAAGGAGTATATACAAATAATCTCAGTCCACCATCAAATGTGGCAAGGAGTTTATACAAATAATCTCAGTCCACCATCAAATGTGGCAAGGAGTTTATACAAATAATCTCAGTCCACCATCAAATGTGGCAAGGAGTTTATACAAATAATCTCAGTCCACCATCAGATGTGGCAAGGAGTTTATACAAATAATCTCAGTCCACCATCAGATGTGGCAAGGAGTTTATACAAATAATCTCAGTCCACCATCAAATGTGGCAAGGAGTTTATACAAATAATCTCAGTCCACCATCAGATGTGGCAAGGAGTTTATACAAATAATCTCAGTCCACCATCAAATGTGGCAAGGATTTTATACATGTCAATCCACCATCAAGTGTGGCAAGGAGTTTATACAAGTAATGTCAATCCATCATCAAATGTGGATAGGAATGTATACAAATAATGTCAGTCCACCATCAAATGTGGATAGGAATGTATACAAATAATGTCAGTCCACCATCAAATGTGGATAGGAATGTATACAAATAATGTCAGTCCACCATCAAATGTGGATAGGAATGTATACAAATAATGTCAGTCCACCATCAAATGCAGCTTTTACTGTTAACACTAGCACAATTATTGATTTGTAAAATATATAACATGAGATTATTTAAAAGGATTATTTATTTGAACTCAGCTCTTCAAAGGCCAGGCAAGTTTATGCCATGGTGTTCCTCTTTACTGATATTCCTCTTGAGCCAGTGGGTGAATTGCCTTGGGAGTTTGCAGTTTCATCCAATGGTCCTAAAAGAAAATGGTGCCTGTTGGGACATTCAGTTTGACCATGTCATATTGAAAATAGTTTTATTGCTACTGTTCCTAAACCAATAAGCACAGTAATATGGGATTTAATTAAAAGAGTTTCTATGATATGTAGTCTGTGCTAAATGAAAATAGTTTTATTGCTACTGCCCTAAACTAATAAGCACAGTAACACAGGATTTTGATTAAAACAGTTTATATGATGTGTAGTCTGTGCTAAATGAATATAGTTTTATTGCTAGTGTCCCTAAACCAATAAGCACAGTAACACAGGATTTTAATTAAAAGAGTTTCTATGATATGTAGTTGGTGCTAAATGAAAATAAATCTCTGACATGGTCAAAATTGAAAATCTTGTAATTGGTACTCTTCCTGAACAAAGTCATATTGACTTTTGGTTTTCACTTAAAAGACTTATGATATAAATGTGTTCCAACCTGGTGGCAGTGGCAGAGATTAAGAATTTTTTTGATGCTACCCATTATGAATGTATGATTGTACTAAGATAATGGTGGGTTTATACTAATTTGCTTTCTTACTCAATGTAGTTGATCCTTGTGTCATTAGGAACACTGCAGTGATAATTAGGATAAAACTATTATAGCTACTTAGTCTGAATAGATGGTCATACTAACATGTTTTTGTTGTTTGGGGTATGCAATATGAGGTTCTTACTATATGAAAACTATGCTGATCCTCTTTCCAAAATTGCTGCCTTGACAGATGTCATTAAAATGTTTGGATGGCCCGTTTCTCTGAATGGACGGTAGTACCAGCATGAGTTTTCACATAAATACAATAACAGTATGTAGCCGAATGAAATTGGTGCTCATCTAGCCTCCCCTTCCCCCTCTGAGCATTGTATTTAGTGTCCATCTCAAAAACGTTAATGCATTGAACACAAGTGGTACAGACTGATCAATAACACAACCATGCTTTTAGAAGAAGTCTGAAAACCAACAGATGTAATTAATTATTGTTGTCAAACCAAGGTAGTTGCTTACACTTATGAACAGAGTGACTAATACATATTCAGATGAATTTTGACTAGACTTTGTATAATTGCATTCAAATAAGCATTGATAGCACAATAGGTTTTTAAGGCTAGAGAACTTAACTTGGGCTTTTAGTTCAAATGACTTGCTATGGGTTTTTAGGTCAAATGACTTGCTATGGGTTTTTAGGTCAGAGGACTTGACTTGGGTTTTTAGGTCAGATGACTTGCCATGGGTTTTTCGGTCAGAGAACTTGACTTGGGTTTTTAGGTCAAATGAATTGCCTTGGTTTTTTAGGTCAGAGGACTTGACTTGGGTTTTTAGGTCAAATGACTTGCCTTGGGTTTTTTGGTCAAATGACATGCCTTGGGTTTTTAGGTCAAATGACTTGCCTTGGGTTTTTAGGTCAGAGGACTTGACTTGGGTCCTGGCTGGTGAGTAGATGACTCAAACAAGTATGAATGGATTTTTATAAAACCTATTTTGTATCTATATCTGAAGAATGATTTAAAAGATGCCATTTCAACAACCTGGGGTTTTTATTACAAAAATATAGATTTAGCCAAACATAACATGTGGGATTATCTTATCATGTCTGAAACCAGTTCAGAGATGTCAGCCATTCTAGTTTTTTGTTGAACCATGACGAATAATTAGTGTAAATTCTAAATTCTGAATTGATTAAATTTTGTAAAATAAAACTTGTATACTATAAAATTTCTAACTGTTTTCCATATGGACATATGGTTGTGAGAAAAGTAATTAACCATCAACATCTTCGACTGGTTCAAAGAAATATAGTTTCTCAGTGTATAAAAGCTGAATGTAAATAATGAAAAACTAGTTGATTAGACTGCAAATAGGTAAAATATTGTAGCAGAGATGAAGAGGAAAGAAAGATGCAGATAGTTTGTCAGCAAAACTAATGTTTATGGTTATTGTTGGACTAGGCCATTATTGGCCATAGTTTTCCACTACAACCAACATACTTTTCTGTTCCCACTCAGGTGAATAAGACATGATAATTTTAAAATTTAAACAACTTTATTTTGGTTTGATGTTTCATGACACAGCAACACAGGTAGGTTATTTATTGCCAAGGAAACAAGCATTATCTACTGATTAGCTGATTTAGATAGCTGTGATAGTTATTGATGTGATTCAGTGTGATTAAAAAAGGTAACTGTTGGATTATATTAATCAAAAGCTTTACACAAAATACAGTATTTTGCCAGCTTTTAAATGGCATAATCCAAAAGCCTTGCATGTTCACTATAGCAAGGTTAAGTAGGTCACTGTGATGTTAATAATAGGTCATTGCAGCGATTAATAATCCTAACATGAATATACGTCTCCAATTTTATGATTATACCCCTCACATTCATGAATGTACAACCAACAGTGTTAAAGGGACAGCTCTTTTGCATAAACCTAAAACAATTGCTGGAGCATGAAAGTGGATCACTATGATCTACTTTTACTGTTAGTGAGTGGTACAAGCCCAGATGTATATACATTAAACAACAGTGATAAAAAGTGATTCATATGTCTCATCTGTGTTTTTCCATTGAATATGCTCCTCACTTACACTATTGTTAGGAAATAAACTCCACTATCTCTTGAATCAAGCCCCCCCACCCCCCACCCCACCATCTGATGTTTGAAAGACTACATTATTGAGACAGACAGAAGAATTACTTGCCCTTCCACAGTTAGGTGACTACCATATTTACCAGTTTGAACTTTCGCTACAATATGAGCAACATCATGCACATCGCCACATTTTCCATCAGAAATCTGCTTGAATTCTCTCAGTCCATCTTAAAAGTCCTTATTATGTTGAATAATAAGATTTCTGTTACATTTCAACAATCTTTTTTTTGTGTTTTTGTTGGTATTCAAATTTACAATGCTTGTGGATTTTGACTTTCTGACCATGTAGTCTAGCATGCTATTATTTGTAACTGATGTTATAAACACTTCTGGAATTCGATGTTTTAAACACTTCTAGAATTTTTTAAAGTTGTTTATTAATAAGTATGCTATTGTTATAGTGAATATTTATGGGCTGCTATTTTCCATAGTTTTTGTTATTTATGCTGTTTCAGTTACACATTGATGACCAACTCTCTAAGTGTAAGGAGTTTAAGGTCAGCTATGACACAGACAAGACATTCCTCTTTTGTTCCTCAGTTTCACCATGTAGTGTTTGCATCAAGAGGTTAGAGACAACAGGGTCCACGTGCTGCATAGCTTGAAAAGTGAGGAGAGACAAGCATAGGCAAAATTGAGTGACCTTTTGAGTTTACCCCCACCCCCACCCAACCCCCACACATTGTTGATAACTAGCATAAAGTGGGATGCCATTATGGCCTTTCCTATCATGAGAACCATGTCAGCAGCAATAGTTACATCTGGCCAGCTTGATAATTAACTCACCATGGGCATGGCTAGAAATTAATGCTAGAGACAATGTTGCAGTTTCTGTCTTAAGGGGAATTTCTCTACCTCCATTTGTTGTGTCTTTCCAGTACAGGCTTTGGCAGCCCAGTGAGCATAAATCCCTCACCATGTCTGAGCATGGCTTCTAAGTGCAGGTGAATGGAGTTGCATAATGCTGACTTTACTGGCATGTTTTTATCAACCATCTATGCCATATGCCACTGCTCCATTTGATGACCACCCATTACAGCCTCCTAAAGAGCTGTTCTTATCATAGCAACCAAATATCATTTGCATCTGGGACTCATGCCACATAATGGTTGGTCTTTGGCTTTTCCAGAAAAGTTAGCACCTATTGCAATCAGGGCCATCTGCTCCATAATCTCAGAAAAATTTGTAGGAGAATAGATATAAGTCATGCCCAAAACCTGTTGGGCTTTCTTGTTAATTTTGACTTGAATTTACCCTGGTCACCCTCTCTGTTCCCCAAGTGAATTCTTCAATTGGTAGTGACAGCTGAACTCAGACAAGTTCAATCATCATGCCAGAACCTCTTACAAAATGTTTTTTTCATAGCCAAAGCTTTAGCCTGTAGGTGAGTGAGTTACATGCTCTTTCAGTGGACTAGATTTATCTCCAGTTCAAATCTGAAGGTCCCATAGTTCTAATTATGTAGTTAGGCTTCACAGCCATTAACAGCCTACTATCTTATAGGGTTAGCATTTTATAGATAAATTGATTTAGAACATAATATATTGTTATATTCAATGAAGTTTAGTTACACAGTTTCTTTTGTTACTGCTGCAGGTACTTGGTTGTCTCTTTCTCGAGTGATTGGCATTATCTGATAATTGCTATATGATTTGAATGAGGCCCACTAGAGAGTGAAAAAGTACTGACTTACCTTATAGCTAATTGCTTACCAGCTGGATTTTGAATTGCATAAATATCCTTTTATTAAGTCTCAGATATTTTTTTTTTAAAGTGAATTGGTGAAAGCTGTTAATCAAAGTTTGTTTTTGTACAGACTGTTATGCATAATAAATTGTATATTTTATGTACCTGACCTCTCAAATAATATATACTGTCTTGACTTCTAGTATCTGAGAAATAAAGTTATAGTTTTACAAAACAAGATAGAAATGAATACAGATATATTTTTCATATTAGAAGATATTTTGGTACTATTTCCAGGTTAGCATGTCATTTAGTAATTGTTATAAATCATTGTTTTATTCAAGTAAAAACGCTGAATTATAGTGTAATGGAATTTAGAAATTTCAGATGACCAGACTGGGAAGGTTGCCCAGTGGACTTTTTGAAAAATGTTTAATGAAAGAGTGTGATAGGATGAAAGAAATGGATTTGTCATGTTTTACTGGAAATCAGCATCATTTCCTTTGAGGGACCTTTATTTATTGTTTGAAGTTGTAGAAGTCTCTTTCATTTAAGTATTTCTCTGTTGATAGTTTTACGTTTTTTGAGTTATCTCCCTTGTGAAGCTTGTTCCCATTACTTTACAGATATTTTTTATATATAAAGACTATATTTGAATGGATCCTTTGTTCTGACATAAATACACAAACATTATAACATAAATAATAAACAAATTGTATTCAGTTTTCTTTCAAATATGAAAGACTTTCCTGAATAAGTAGCAATTAAAGGTGAGAACGTGTGTGTGTGTGTGTGTGTGTGATTTGGATTTTTAATGTAGCTTGAACAATTTTTCAGTCATATTGCTATGATGTCTGCAGTGTTGCAGTTTGTAGTGATGTCTAGCACTGGGCATCATGTCACAGCATGATGTCCCACCCAGTCACATTATCCTGACACCAGGCCAGCCAGTCCTATATATGAATGGATCCTTTCTGACATAAATACACAAATATTATCACACACATGCCTCTTCATGTATATATTTATGTATGTATGTATGTATGTATGTATGTATGTATGTATGTATGTATGTATGTATGTGCCTCCATATGTATGCTTGGTATGTATGTATGTATGTGTATGTGTGTATATATATATATATATATATATATATATATATATATATATATATATATATATATATATATATATATGTGTGTGTGTGTGTGTGTGTGTATGTGTGTGTATATGTATGCATGTATGTATGTGCCTCCATATATATGTATATATATGTGAATGTATGTGTGTTGTATTTATGTGTGTATGTATAAATGTATCTATATATGTGTGTGTGTGTGTGTGTGTATATATATATATATATATATATATATATATAGATATAGATATATATGCCTTCACATGTATGTGTGTATGTATGTATGTGCCTCGTTATGTATATATGTATATGCCTCCTGTATGTATGTATGTATATGCCTCCTTCTGTATGTATGTATGTATATATGTATGTATGCGCATATAAGTATTATGTTTGTATGTACAAAACCAATGTGAACAAAATATTGAAAGCTAAAATTGTACTCTTTTAAATGACCACATGCACATTTCTGGGTCTTTCTGCCTCTGAATTCAAGCACTGTAAATATCAGTACATTTTTTCCCACCCAGCCACCAGTCAAAGCCTTTGAGCTTGCCACCCAGCTACTGCATCATGTTCTTATTTTTTGATGTTCTCTTATAATGGCAACATGTACATCAAGGGCTCTTTCAGCCACTGTATTCTGTCATGCAAATATCAGTAGATTTAACCACCCAGCCGCCAAAGTTTTTGAACTTGCCGCCCAGCTACTGCATCATGTTCTTTTGATGTACTTTTATAATGGCAACATCTACATCTGTGTGTCTCTCAGCCACTAAATTCTGTCTTTGTAAATATCAGCACAGCTAATTGATCAACACATTTTGCCACTAAGCAAGTGGCCGAAGCAGGACTGGCAAGTATTTGAAATTCAACGCCCACCTATTACATGCATACGGAGGGCTCCCACCTAATTGATTTTCTGCATCCCAAATAAAAAATTGGCATCCAAATACGCATGATTAAGTGTTTCGGAGACCTCTGATATATATATGTATGTATGTATATGTATATATATATATATATATATATATATATATATATATATATATATATATATATATATATATATGTGTGTGTGTGTGTGTGTGTACATGAAATGTTGTTAGTGTAACATTTGATTGCAAGAATTTGTATCTTATCTTTCGTTTGTATTTCAGAACTGTGTCCGACATCTAATATGATTTCTCAGACAGTGTCTCATGTTGACAACCACCACTTCAAGTACTGGTATGATCAGGGTCACCCTTGTGCTATTTGTGTAAGTAAAATTGCATCTGTCTCCTTGTAAGTAAAATTGCATCTGTCTCCTTGTAAGTAAAATTGCATCTGTCTCCTTGTAAGTAAAATTGCAGCTGTCTCCTTGTAAGTAAAATTGCAGCTGTCTCCTTGTAAGTAAAATTGCATCCGTCTCCTTGTAAGTAAAATTGCAGCTGTCTCCTTGTAAGTAAAATTGCATCTGTCTCCTTGCAAGTAAAATTGCATCCGTCTCCTTGTAAGTAAAATTGCATCCATCTCCTTGTTAAATTGATATTAACTGAGTTCTGCAAATCTGATGAGTTAGAAAATGTGATGGGCAACAGTTTTCAACTTAGGTATCTGCTGGTAAAAGCTTTCCCAGAATTTTTTAAAGTGAATGCTGTTATCCAATGTCCATCGATACCTAAAAAGAATAAATTGTATGTGTGTGCGTGATTTGGATTTTTGATGTAGCATTAAGAATTTTCCAGTCATATCGCTATGATATCTGCAGTGTGGCAGTTTACAGTGATGTCTAGCACTGGGGCATCATGCCACAGTTTTGTACTATCATGTCCCACCCAGTCACATATTCTGACACCAGGCTAACCACAACACTAACCTCTTAATGCTGAGCGCCAAGTGAGGCATCTTCATGTTTCGTTTTTATGTCTTTGGTATGACTTGCCATGGGTTTGAACCTGTTACTTCTTGCATCTGAGCCAGATGCTCTAACCACTTGAGCACTTAAGCCATCAGTACGGCAATAATAATAATGATGACAACACATAATCTTTTAAAGGCTCTGAGCATTTTATGATATTAGTAAACGCTTAGGATATATATATTTATATAAAGATAGATAAAAAGATAGATTAAGTCTGTTCTTGCAGATTAGGTGAGTTCTTAGAGTATTCATGTCATTGTGTTGAAGTGCGGGAGGCAGTTCATTCCAGGCAACTGACTGTCCCTAACACAATACATGAGGCTTAATCTGATTGGATAGAATGGAACTGAACTTTAGATATCACAGAACATAGTCTTTTTGTTGGTGTATGTTACAGATTAATTTGCTGTACCCAAATTTCTTGCATTATTTCTTAATTTGGTCCTGTCTGTTCATCCTTCTACATGTCTGTCAGGGTTCATGAAATTTTACTAATTGTAAATGGACATCATTTTACAAATATCAACAGTATGCATGAATCTGTTGTTTGTAATATATATTAATTGGAGGGGGAGCTAGTTGAACCTCACCATAGCATTTATCAGGTGGTAGCGGCAAACTGTATCCCAATACTTTGTTATGGCTTTCACCACAGCATTTCTTGTTTTCGTGATCTGGACAAGTTTTGATAGAATCACAAGACAATGAATATGCTCTTTTCCTACCTTGTCATTTCATAACAATTTTGCTTAGCATTTCAATCACATAAAGGCATAGGGTTTACCTAAGCCAACCTGTTATCATAATTGTTCTGCTAAAGGTAACATTTTGTTTGTATAATTATTTTATTTACAAATGACAAAAAAAAAACTTTTGAAAATCTCTTCATTTGTGATATGTAAAATTACTCATCAGCTCTGTTGTTGTTATTTCTTGTGGACTGTGTTGTTGTTATTTCTTTTGGACTATGTTGTTGTTATTGTTATTTCTTATGGACTTTGTTGTTGTTGTTGTTATTTCTTGTGGACTATATTGTTGTTGCTGTTATTTCTTGTGGACTATATTGTTGTTATTTCTTGTGGACTATATTGTTGTTGTTGTTATTTCTTGTGGACTGTGTTGTTGTTATTTCTTGTGGACTATATTGTTGTTGTTGTTATTTCTTGTGGACTATATTGTTGTTGTTATTTCTTGTGGACTATATTGTTGTTGTTGTTATTTCTTGTGGACTATATTGTTGTTATTGTTATTTCTTATGGATTATGTTGTGTATATTATTTGTGTCTTCATGAACATTTTACTTTCTTGTACTTACATCATTTCAGACTGATGACAAAGGTGTATTTTCTACATCCCTGTCAGAAGAATACTGTCTGGTGGCTGAAACATTTGGTCTGACCAGGAACAATATCTGGACATTATCATACAATTCCATTGATTTGATATTTGCTGAAGAAGCTGTCAAACAGGATTTAAGATCAAAATGGAATTCTGTTAAATCTTATGTATTAAATTGTGAGTGATGTTCTGCCAATTTTGTGTGAATAAATCCAATAAATAAAACTCACTTTATTTTCCTTTTCCTTGCCTCTTCTCCTGATATTTATTAATTATGAGGATAACTGTTAAGTGATACCATTGTCTGTCTGCAACATCTAGTTGTCCTCCAATTTCATTGAAAATAATGAATATTAAAACTTTGCCTGCAGGCCCTGGGTGGCAGAGTGGTCAAAGGCTTTAGCCTTTATAGACCACTGACTTAACACCTCTGTGTGTGTGTATGTTTGTGTGTGATTTGGAATTTTAACGTAGCTTTAACAATTTTTCAGTCATATCACTATGATGTCTACATTGCGGCAGTTTATGGTATTGTCTAGCAGACCTCTATCCACATGGTTTCATTTAGCACCAACTACATATTATGGCAACTCTTTTAACTAAATTCACCAACAACTATTATTAGGTATCTAAGTTAAAACTCCGGTCAAACTCAGGGAACTCTATTAATTAAATCCCATGTTACTGTGCATATTGGTTTAGGGACAGTAGCAATAAAACTATCTTCATTCACCACCAACTACATATCATAGGAACTTTTGGCTTCCAGAATCAAATCCTAAAATAATACAAGAATAATCCATGAATAAAATTTTTGAAATCCTAATATTGAATTGTTCTAATGATTCAAAGCTCGAGTCCCAACGAAGAATCCAAGATGGAAGGTGATGACGTATGCTGTAACCTGTACTGTGCTGACGTCTACAGTTCCATGTAGAAACATAATAATTAATCCTTTGGTCTTGGAAATCCAAAGAACATTTTCTGGAAAAGTCCTTGTTCAAGAGTTCTATGTGAATACAATAATATTTCCAGAGAAACGAATTAATCTTCTAGAGTCCAAATAATCTGAAGAAAAATTAACATATAACTCAAGACTCAAACATTCATTTCTGGTCACAATAGAAGAAAACAACTTTCATCAAGTGTTCAAAACCCCATGACTGTCAGATCTCTCTCTCTCTCAAAAGATCACTATTAATACTAAGTATTTCGCAATTTTGGAAATGCCTAACTGTGAAATAGAGGATGATGTGATCATGTTTACATGTAAAAGTCACAGCACCTGTATGTTCTTGATAAGAACCAATCATGTTACTCCTAGAAAAAAGTTGTTTATTTGACCCTCAATCAAGGCCAGGAACTATGTCAAAAATAATAACAAGTGTTTCTATTATTAGGTATCTAAGTTAAAACTCTGGTCAAACTGAATTTTCTGGAAAATATCAAATTCCTTGTAAACAAAATTACATTATGTTGACATGGAAAGAAAATAAAAATAAAATAAAGGATTCCAAATCCCACAAACAATAAAATCAAATCAAATACAACTTAAATGAAATACAAATTAAATCTAATATTTGAAACACTTCCCCCATAAAGAAAAAGATTTATATGATAAAACTTTCTTTTTACCATAGATTGAAGAAAAACCTAAGAAGAACTTGTATCAGTTACACACTGTGTACATGAAACAATACATTGTTATAAACGGGAAAGTGCGTCTGCTATTAAATTATCTTTTCCCTTGATGTGCCTGATGTCAAGATTATATTCCTATGACAACAAACTCCACCTTGTAAGTCTTTAATTTTTATTTTTCATCTTGCCGATGAAAGTTAGGGGTTGTGGTCAAGGCACAGGGAAATCAGATATAGCCTTGTCCTTAGCATCTATTTGTTTAACTTGTCCTTGTCCCACGATATGTCCTAGAAAAGTTACACTAGCACGGCAGAACTTACTTTTAGAAAAATTAATTGTCAGACATGCATCTGTGAGTCTGTCAGAGAATTTCCGAATTGTTGCTAAATGTTCTTTCCAGGTGTCATTGAAGATGATGACATCAGCAATGTAAGCGTCGCAATTATCTAGACCAGAGGTGGTCATATTCATGAGGCATTGAAATGTAATTGGCGACCCTTTCATCCCAAGCGGCATTACTTTATATTGGTAAAGTCCATCTGGAGTCATGAATGCCGAAATTTCCTTTGATCTTTCCATTAGTGGAATCTGACAAAATCATTTCAGAAGGTCAAATTTGGTGACATACTTGGCATTCCTGACCTTATCAATACAGTCATCGATTCTTGGTAATGGGAATGAATTTGTTTTTGTCACATTATTCACCTTCCTATATTCATTACACATACAGAAAGTTTTATCTGGTTTTTGAACAAGTATGCATGGTGAACTTCAGTCACCTTTACTGGGCTCTATAAAGTCATTCTCCAGCAAATACTGAATTTATTTGTTCAAGTATTGCTGTTTGAGAGGGTTCATCCTGTACGGGTGTTGCTTCACAGGTTTGGAATTTACAATTTCAACGTCATGGAAAAATTTTTTTGTTCTTGTAGGAACATCTGGAAATAAGTGCTCATATTCAAATAATAACTGTTTAAGTTCATTTCTTTCTTGCTCTTGCAAATGTGAAAGTTTCTGGTCCAGATTTTTCATAATTTCTGAATTCCAAAGATTTGTCATGCCAGTATTAGTAGAATCCGAATATATTCCTTCACATAAATCTTCATTGAATGGGACAGGTACACCTAAATTAATTGCATGTTAAACCTGGGTATCTCTTTCAGTATACTGATACTCCTATAATTTATTTAGATCCCAGGAGCACTAATATTATAATTTAACTCATTCATTTTCTTCTTAACTTTGTAAGGGTCCTAATATCTTATCTGAAGAAAAATTGAGAGAGACAGAGCTCCATTATTACAAAACTAAAAACTTAGTTTAGTTCTGTCAAACCGTAATTTCACTTTTGATTTGAATTGCTGAATGCCAAATTCAAGCATAATATGCTGGAAAGTTCCAGACTTAAAATTTGACCCTTGATTGGGTAGTGTTGGGAAGGCCAAATTGAGCAAAAAACTTTATCAAAGTTTTAATATTCATCAAAGGAATTGACTCTGAAAACCCTGTTGATGCGCACATAATGGTCAACTGATATTGGTTACCTGACTTGGCCTTAGGTAAGGGACCAACACAATCTACCATAATTCTACTAAATGGTTCGTCAAAGGCAGAAATGGGTTGTTGATGAGCCTTAGGAATTTTCTGATTTGGTTTTCCTACCATTGGATAGGTATGATATGATCTACAATATTTACTAACATCACTTTTGATTTTTGGCAAATAGAAGTGAGTCAAGATCTAGTGATAAGTTTTATTGATCTCTAAATGACCAGCCAAAGAAGTTTCATGGGCCAGACTAAGTATTTCCTCTCTGTAAGGTTTTGGAACTACAATTTGATAGTTCACTGACCATTCGTCGTCAGCAGGTACCTCGGGAGGTCTCCGTTTTCTCATAAGAATTCCATTTTTAATGAAATAACAGGAACTTCAGTAGCTTCAGTTTCACTAATGGCTCTTTGAAACAAACAGGAGATCTCATGATCTTTTTCCTGTTCGACGACAAGTGATTGTCGTTTATCACCCTGATTAGAATAAAGAGAATGAGTCGTTAAAAGAGAATCACTGTGATCAATACCTTCGGATTAATCCAAACAAGGAGTGAAAGTGACCTCATCAAAAGCCTGACCAATACATATGTCAGCTATAGGAATAATTTCCTTATCAACATCATTCTCAAGAGCTTTCTTTGCCATAGCTCTGGTAACTGCACAAGCTGGAAATAAATCAGGGAATTATTTTTCAATTGGATCTACTTTCTAATCCAAGCAAGGCTTGTCAGTTACAAGTGGATTAACCACAACCTTGTCTCCAGCTAGTTCGTTGCCCAGTAATAAATGAATGCCCTCAATGGATAGAACAGAGACTGTTCCAACTGTCACAGGTCATGAAACCAAGTCTGATAACAAATTTACACAATGGAGAGGAACATTAACAAAGCCACACTCTACTCCCTGAAAAAGAACACTCTCATTAGAAGAAGACTTCTCAGAAAAAAGGCAAAGTACCTGGCAATAAAAGACTGAGAAGCTCCTGTGTCCCTTAAAATTTGAATAGGGATAGGATTGGCTAAATCACGCAAGAGTGATATAGAACCCTTCAATATGAATGGTTCATAATTTTTCATAATCAAATCAGACTGGGCTTTGTTAGACACAACAAATGTATTGCTTTCAATACATGATCGTGACCTTAGAAATAAGAGCATTTGGAATAGGTCTGTCTTGATTCTGATGCCTATTTTTCAATCTGTAGCAATCAGAAATAACGTGTCCTTTTTCTTGCAATAAGTACACGTCGAAAGAGACAAGGATCTTGAATCAAGCTTCTCTGAAGTTCGATTTTTAAAAGTTGTGCCAGTTTGAGTTTTAGAAGCGACTAACCCCTAAATATGCATTCTTTGACTGTATCATAGTCACCACTTTGTTGAACTGACCGTGAACGGTACATATCACTAGCTTTAACAGTGAGTACACATTGTAATAATTGAGTCCAACGCTCCCTTGGCCATTTCAAATTTTCAGCAACTCTTCAAAATAAGGAAAATATTTGTCAACTTCTTTTTCTCTGAAAGGCGGCACTAATCTAATATTCTTTGCAATATCAAAACCTAAATTTGGATTTGAAGTATGACTGTGCTTTTCACATGACAGTTCCATTTCTTTCATTCTACATTGATATTCCCTCTCTTCCTTCTCTCTTTGTATTTGTGTTTGTTCTTTTTGTAATTGCATTTGCTTTTCTTTTTCTCTTTCTTCCGCTTGTAAATGCATTTGTTCTTTTTGTAATTGCATTTGTCTTTCTTTCTCATTTTCTTCTGCTTGTAAATGCCTTTGTGCTCTCTCTCTCTCTCTCTCTCTCTCAAATTGTAACTTTATTTGTTCCTTTTGTAACACCATTTGTTCTTTTTCTTTTTCCAATTTCATCTGTTCCTTTTCTTTTTCCAATTGCATTTGCATTTGTTTTTCTTCTTTATCTTTCTGAAGTTCCAGCGTCCTCAAGTCTAATTCCTTCTTGTAGTTTAATTACACTGGACAACAAATTTTTACAAAAGTCATGTTACTGAAATAAAATTAGTCAATTCTTATCAATTTTTATGTGCTGAACACGAATATGACAGTCAAATTGCAAAATTGGCTCTAGTTTTTTTGTAATCTGCAAGAAATTAATGTTTACATAACGAAATGCATTCCAATAGTAAAAGGTCAACTGTAATAGCCTACCTATAAAAAATCAAGTCATTGACTACATCTTAGATTTCTTCGCCTGTCTCTTGTACAGCTGTTCGGGAGCATCTCTGAGGAGTGTCCAGCAGTAGTCAGCCAGCATTGTAGTGGACCATTTTCCCTGGTATCTTTGTTCCATTGTTGCGATATCTTGATGAAAACGTTCGCCGTGTTCATCACTAACAATACCACAGTTGCTAGGAAAGAAATCCAAATGGGAATGAAGGAAGTGAATCTTTAGAGACATATTGCAGCCAAGTTTCTTATACTTCATCAACATGTCTTCTACTAGTTCCTTATAGTTTTCTGCCCTAACATTTCCGAGGAAGTTTGTAGAAACTAGGCGAAAAGCATTCCATGCTTGTTTCGCGTCACCTTCCAGCAAGTTGTTGAACCGGTCATCTTTGAAAAGCTCTCGAATCTGAGGACCCACAAAAACTCCCTCTTTAATCTTTGCTTCGCTGAGTCGAGGGAATTTTTCATGCAGGTATCGGAATGCTGGCAAAGTCCGGTCAATGGCTTTCACGAAGTTCTTCATCAAACCTAGTTTAATGTGAAGGGGTGGTAGCAAGATTTTCTGAGCCTCAACCAGAGCTGGGTGTTGGATATTCTTCTCTCCAATGGCTACATTCTGCCTGTGAGTTCATTCCTTCCTCATGTAGTGCATTTCCCTTGCTCGGCTATCCCACTCGCATAAGAAACACATGTATTTTGTATATCCTTGCTGCAGTCCCATTAAAAGGGCAACTACCTTCAAATCACCACAGAGGTGCCAGCTGTACTTGTTATACTCAATGGAATTCAGTAGCTGCCTTAAGTTATCGTATGTCTCTTTCATGTGGACAGCATACGCTACTGGAATAGATGGAAGAATGTTTCCATTGTGCAAAAGCACAGCCTTGAGACTCAGTTTCGAAGAGTCCACAAATAGTCTCCATTCTTGTGGGTCATGAGTGATTTTTAAAGCATTCATGAGGCCCTCAATATCGGAACAAAATTGTTGGAGTCTTGATCCTAGCAATTCTGCCTTGTTCTTTGATAAGTCCAAATCACGAATCAGGTCATTTAGTTCTTCCTGTGTTATTCTGTGTGGGGTTGATGATGCACCACAGTGAAAATCTGGATCACTGCATGCTGATGGACCAGGAGAAGAACAGGTCGACTCACCTTTGTCTTCGTCAGATGAATCAAGAGAATATTCTGCTGGAGGTTCTGGAATAGGAAGTCCCTCACTATGTGGAACTGGTCTCAATGCAGACGGAATGTTTGGGTAGACTATTCTCGACTTCTTTCGCTTCGTTATTCCGCCGGAAAGAGGAGGAACCAAGCAGAAGTAACAGTCATTTAGGTGGTTGCTTGGCTCTCTCCACACCATTGGGACTGCAAACGGCATTGATGACCTTTTGCAATTCAACCACTGTGAAAGCTGTGTTGTACATGTAGCACAGCATATATGCGGAGCCCAAGGCTTGTCTTGGTCACCAACCTTGCATCCGAAGTAAAGATGATATGCCTTCTTCACTTGAGAATTGATACTTTTCTTCTGGTTGGCAAATGTCACTTCCCCACAAATATAGCAAAAATTGTCCGCGGTATTAACACACTTTCGAGGCATTACTGTTCTTTATTGTACGTAAATGGATAAAATAATAAGTTTTATGTAACAGTAGCTTGAACTGTCTCGCACAACGTCTAAAATATTTTAAATGCTGAACCTATCTGATTGGGCTTTATATAGTACACTGCTTACGTCAGCTTCAGCAGCCACCTGGCATTAGTATAATAGGCCTACACATGTATAGTACACTGCTGACGTCAACTTACTTCAGCAGCCGCATGGCATTAGTATTGCATTGCATCAGAAAATGATGCAATCAACTGTGGATGATGTGAGCATGATGGTATTATGCAATGTTACATCATTATTCCGGATGTTGCTGCAGTCCTACTGGAGAAATTTACACAGTGAAACATAGAAAATGAGGTATATGAATATCTTCAAAACGAGAGCCAATACAAATTTTTCACGGTTATATTCGTGTTCGGCACACCAAAATACTACAGATTAGGGCCTTTTCAAGTCAGTAATGATTTCACTGTTGACCAGTGTTATAATTCCTTTACTTTCTGATGCAGACTTAACTGATCGAAACCAAAGCACTTTTATCCAAAACATTCTTTTCTACCAAGAACTGAACCAAAATATTTCTTATTTCCTGTTTCGTTAAGGAAGCCTTTACCTCAGAAAGATCGTATTTTCTGGCAAGTTGAATCAATTCTTCTTTTTTGAAAAGATCTAATTGTTCCTGGGTAGGATTTGAAAGAACGATTTCTACTTTGAATGACATTTTTAAAAAAGCTTGCCGATTTCACTAAAGATTTCAAAAACATGGGGAATTCAAATTTCAAAATACAAAGTTTTCTGACATATTCTATCCAAAAGTCAAAATAATCCTTAGGACGAGCTATCTAATTCTTATGTTTAGTAGCAATACAACTGTTTTCATTCACCACCATCTACATATAATGTGAACTCTTTGAATTAAATCCCACTAGCAATAAAACTGTTTTCAATATGGCATGGACATAATGAATATCCCAACGGGTACCATTTTCTCTAAGGTCCATTGAATGAAACTGCGAACTCCTAAGGCAATTCACCGATTGACTCAAGAGGAATATCAATAAAGAGGAACATCATTGCATAATCTTGTAAATGCATTATTTGACGATGTATTTCTCTCGTTTACGTTCTCGGTTCAATGTTTTATCTCATAATCTGGTGATATGTATAATCCGTATTTTTATTAACATGATATAATCCTTGCTGAAGAGGAAATGAAGTCAGTCAGTCATAGATAAAAGCATGCGCACACGCATGCGTACATTGAAACATATATACATGCATACATTTGTCATGTAGAAAGAAATATATAGTTACCCTTGAATATGTTTTCCATTTCCTTTTCTTAACTATTTCAAAGTTAATTTTTTCTTTACTATTTCAAAGTTAATGTTAAGCACATAACAATATAGACGTACTTAGATTTATGAAGCATTATCATCATCAAGCAAATCTTCAAAGATCACTTCCATGCTAAGCCAAATGCTAATTAGCTCTACACTGTTATAAGCTTTCCATTTCCTTTTCTTTACTATTTCAAAGTTAATATTAAGCACATACTAATATAGACATTCTAACATTTATGAAGTATTATCATCATCAAGCAAATCTTCAAAGATCGGTGCCATGCTAAGCCAAATGCTAGTTAGTTCTGACTACATATTTGTATGATTGCAGATATTGATATGTTTCGTTTTGTCAATACGGTAAATGACAAAGTACTACTGCTTATTTTTGTCACTTTTCTGTTGTATTTCATAATCTTGTATTATCCTGACTTTGATTAGTCTGATGTGATATCTGTTGAAGAGGAAATAAAGACAATCAGTCAGTCATACATATAACCTTGATACCCCTTTGCAGTTCCTACATTGACGAACACGTGATAACACTGTTGACGACACGATTTCATTGTTCATGATTGTGGACCTGATGACACCAGATGTGATCACAGATGCAGTCATGCCAGCCACCATCAATGAATAATTTTTGCTTCACAGTCCATGGGTGTTCGAGTGTTTACTTGTTTCCGAAAATTACAAACTAAAGTGCAGAGTTCAAAGTTGAACTTTTTGTCTCGATTTACAGTTATGATTACGTTTGCATTGATGCCACGCACAGACCAGTTTGACCATGTCACCATAGCATGCTTCATGATAAACGTATTTAACATGCGATATATGGCTATACAAGTTTCACACATAAGCGATCGACTGGCGTGCACCACCATGCCCGTGGAGGGAAATGATTCATTCAGTGGAAGATTTTCCGGGACTGTTATTAGCAAAACCTAACATGATGAAGCTGCCATCAATGGCACGGCTACCAAGGACACGATCGTTGAAGCATTTCATGGACGATGATACACAAAAGAGTGTGTTACGACTCTTGTACAGGTCTTAACACATGGTACCACCGTTTGTATGCCAGGACATAGTACCCTACTTTCGAGCTCTGATGTATTACAGAAAAGTAGAGTCTAGGATATCTGATGTAGCTCTGCATTGATACCAAATAATCTGGACTTTCTACTCGCATCACATAATACAGAGAGCAGAGAGAAAAAACATACATTTTTAGAGCCGATTTTTGTACACCCAAAACAAACTCTAATTTTTACCCTCCTGCACATGCGCGAGCGAAATAGCCAATGAAAACAACGTTTCTAACACAACTAAGTATCAGGCTAAAGGACATCTCTTGGAAACAGAATTATTTGGATGTATTCAGAAGGAGTCTCCAAAAATGTGTTACTGGCATTTCAGGGGTTAATGAGTTGAACTAAGTGACACAAAAAGCAAAACCTTCAAGTTTAGTAAAATTCAAAAAAAAATAATTTGTATTTAAATTATAAAATGAAATTTAAGAGGAACTTACAATATTGTGAATCAAATCCCGATTACTCCTAAACGTTTTATCATGAGTCGAAAAGTAAAGTGTCCCAAATGATTTCCATATTTTGAATGTGATGATGTACCAAAAGCATCGAGTGTGCAATTGTGCTAACAGTTTTTCTGTATCACAATGATATAATCCAAAATGTCTTTGAATAAATTCACTATAATCGCAAACTAGTGTTTTTGTCTGAACAGCTAATGAACAAATTGTAATCACAGTAAATAATTCAAATAAAGGATTCATCTGCAATTAAATCTAAACACAAAAGTAAATATGCTGACGGAGTTAAAACACGTCGCGTCGATTGCGTGCGATATATCCAAGACAGAACAATTGCAAACACAAACAATTATCATAAAGACTGCACGCACGCCGAGTGACATCTACGAGACCTTGTTAAGTATTGCTTTCGCGAACACTTTACTATACCATTGTCGACATCGTCACACACGCCAAGCAAAAGGAATTTGTTAAAATTATACATCAGATCACTTGCGAGGGCCGTTACTAAAACGTTTTATGCAGAAGTGAAGAGATTGTATATGTTTCGTCAGATATTTTCCATCGAGTTTTTATTCGACTTACCAGGCACATCATAACAGTTATTTTTGATGTTCGTTGTTTTCGATATCGATCGACGAGCAAACATTAATTGTAGGCTGATCTCAGATTTTGACCGCGAATAGTAATGACAGTACTGATTAAATGATCTTGATAGTGTACGTGTTCTGCAACGACATTACGAACATGTTTCACCCAGACATTGTGCGTGCGACATGAGCAAAGCTGCATACGCATATTTCGTTTGCGTTCAGCCAAGTCGTGATTGGTCATAATATATCTCCGTTGTACTCAAGCCGAAACTGCATCGTCGATCGGATTTCACATAATTCACACACACGTTGATCGACAATGATAAGTTACAATCGATCATTGATGCTCTCGTCAGGGTCAGTACCCATCAAGTGTTGACATATATTGTCAGGACAATTACTAGTATCGCAGCTTTTCTCGGATATGGATAATATTGTGAGAAATATGATCACAATATTATCCATATCCGAGAAAAGCTGCGATACTAGTAACAGCAAGGAAATGATTTTGGTGAAGATTTATATGAAAGTTTATTTCGTCAGGAAAATTCGTTCCTAGAAACAGATCTCCATGAACGAGATGTGAGTACACTTTCATCGGTCCCTTTCATAATTCATGCTCACAGCGAAATTCTACTTCTCTCCGTTGTTGAGTTAAGTGTGATAATCTAGTTCTACCCAATATTCATTTCTATTCTGGTGTATGGTTCTTCTCTGAATGACCTCAAGCAACCACGATGGCACTTGCTAAGAACACCTGATCTTGGTCATTATTAATCTGGTTGCTACTTTATTTGGTATTGGATAGTGACATCTGTTTTCAAAGACAATCTATTCGGATGAATGCGAGCGCATAATCTTCAAACATAATGTCCACAATATTGTTTAATCCGGACTACCCAGTATATGTGAAAGACGACGTCGGCTATCAACCAAGATAACACATACGGGAAGCTGATAAAGGTAAGCGTATATAGAAAAGCAAAGACTGTATTAAGATAGTCTTGATGCGTGGACCAGCAGTGAGCAGAAGCTTATATAAAGGAACAGTAAAGCAATGTGGTGTGTGTGTTAAACCTCTTTCGTTAAGAACTCCAACGACATTTTTCTCAAGGTCTCTTAGAAAAGAGAGGTTACTCAAACATTGCCAATAATTTCTTGTGATAGTACATAAATATGTGTATGGGTATAGTGTGTTTAAGCACTCCAACCCTTGAATGTGATAGTGTATCAGTATGTTGATGTGTATAGTGTGTGTAGGCACTAATAACCTTGTGTGTGATATTACATATGTAGTATATTTATGGGTATAATGTGTGCAATCATTCGTACAAATGTGGGTGTTTGTAGATGGTTGGATAAATTGTTAGTCAAATGGCATATAAGTTAGGATGTTTTGTTTAAACATTACAGTTCCACCTTGTACACATACCGTCTCATAATGCTATACCTATGTTCATTTTTAACATTACATTTCCATTGTAAAGTACCAGATGTTACAAAAAAAACTATAGATTGTTATATATATTTAATTTATATTGTTAGTTTCTTTTTTATTTCATTTTATGCTATGTAATGTAACACTGTATGTTGGACTTAACTTTGTCCAAAACCAAGCTTATTGTCTACTTGACCTGAATTATTGATATTTTTATATTCTTCTCACATCTAATTCATAGCTAAATATTTCTATATGTATTATTTAATATCAGGATCGACCGCTTCGGTGGCTTAAGTGGTTAGAGCGTTTGGTTTGCCTCGTATGCGGGAGGTCGCGTGTTCAAACCCCGGCAGTCATACCAAAGACTTCACAAAAATAGTACTAGCAGTTGCCTCGCTTGGCGCTCAGTATTAAGAGGTTTGAGTTAGGACTGTTCGGCCTTGTATCAGGATAATGTGTCTGGGTGGAACATAACGTTACATGTCTGCGGAATGATGCCCCAGTTTTAGACATCACTATAAACTGCCCTATTGCAGACATCGTAGGGATATCACTGGTCAATTGTTAAAGCTACATTACAAAACTCAATCACAGAATCACACACACACACACACACACACACACTATCAGGATCATTAGTAATAGAAGTAAACGTTTATTTGGGTTTGCGTCTAGGTTATTGGAATTCCCCTATAATTTTCCTGGCGAGCCTGATATAGTCCAGGTTATATTTTATAATTTTAGTAGCATACATTCTAATTATAACTAACATTATATTTTGTAAACATTATGATGTTTCTGGAAGGTTATTTTCCATTACGCAATGTGTTGGGTTTTATTTTTAGAAATGTTAATTGTGACCTGAGGACCAGTAGAAGACTATATAATCTTGTCATTGTTGTGTACAGTATTTGATGTGGATTTATTCAAATTATTTCCTCTCTGGAAATACAAAATTGCTCGGATAACATCTTGGAAATAGAGACTTGAATTTATACTGAAATTTCAAATACGGATTTCTTCTTGGATTGTATTATTGTGATCCAAAGAAAGACCGTTAGCACATAAACACTTTACGATCCATCACATGCACGTCAACACTTTAAGTATTGGGTGTAATTTAGATTTCCACTAAAGTTTATTCAGAACTTTAATTATTATGACTTGTGTCTATAATTATAGGGTTATTTGGGATTTAGTTCGCAATAACGTAAAATTCCTTTCTTAACATTTTCACTTTGTATTCTATGGAAATGTATTATTTGTTGAATTTTACAAAGCTTTTTGTTTTTCAATCTTTTCTGCTAACTTTTTTAAGATCATAGACTCGTGACGAGATATTAAGTGTAATCTCATGTCAAATTTTAACATTACCATCCATGCGGTCCCATACTGTTAAACCTATGGAATAATGTTAAATTACCCTTATTACCATACTGTTCCATTTTAATAAAACGGCTCAATGGTAATTTCCCTTATACCCATAATGTCTTATTTGTAACCACTGTACACTACTATACAACTTTCACTTCACATTTTTTTTAATAATATTCATACACCTTCAAAGCTGGGTGGACTCATGTATATAAAGATTCCAGGAAAACCGTTCCACGCACATAACCCTTTTATGTGATGACTTACTGTAGTCAGACTAATTTATGCATTGTGTTTGAACAAACTAAAGGTCTTCGTAAAATGTGATTTTTTTTGGTGAATATTTTGCCCATCCTCATTAGATTACACAGTCACAAGTCACGGGCGACTATCCGCTACTTTTCCTTATCACCCGTGGCTGCCTGTGATGAGATTTCCTCGTTTCTCGTGATCGTGAATAATCCTAGTGTACCAATCACTGCGAGCGCAAATACAATTCTATTTAGATGATTCAATCATTTTTTTTTTCAAACACAGTCAATTATCAATCTATTAAAAGGACACTTTCACTGGGATATACAAGACTGTTACTTTGTACTGTTGAAGAAGAATTATCGTTTATGTGTACTCCATTCACAACTTCGTAGTCAACCCAATGGATGATACATCGAATGTATGCCAATAGCTGCCATTCGGACCACCTTTACTATTTACAAAACAAAAATTTGACCGAGATGTTTCAAATGCAACTATTCAGTCGTTCGTAATTTCTTGGTCAATCCTTCGGTTTTTTTTAGTTGGAGAAATTGCCGCCGTGGTCCGATTTGTTTGCAGATTTCTTTTTGTGCAAAGAAGTATCCGGCGGGAAAAAAATGTATCATATTTCTGTAAATTACTGCTCCCACTTATATCCTAGTGATATTTTTATTTCTCAGACAAACAGCCGAGGTGGTCTGAATGAAATGTGTACATGATAACAATGTAATTTCAGCACTGGCAGCCAAAGGTGATAAAGGAGCGTCGCGGATTGTCGCCCGTGGCTTAAGACAATGATTCAAGCACTTCCTTAGACAAACTCCACAGTTTCGGAGGTAACTAGTTATTGCACGTTGCCTAGTCCATATTCCTCATAGTGGGTTTCCTCCCTTGTCCTTTGGAATGCCTCTACCATAGCTACTGTGTTGTATATCCGATGTTAAAATGCCACCTGGATAAAACCGTACGTTTTGATAACTTGATCATACTCTAGTTAGATTGTAATTGATATTATCTTTTCTTTAAAGTAGCTTTAGCGCAAAACGAGAATGTTTCGCCAGATAGGTACGGGGCAAGGTCAGGAGTGCTTTGCATTGATGGAGGAGGATATGGCTGACGACGTTACAACGTAGCACGCCGCAGACATAGCATTATACCATAAGATAATACAGTGAGCCGCATCAGAGTCGCCAGACATATACTGAATCTTTTTCCATTAAAAAAAGTGGATTTCAGTGTGTGATGAGGATGCTAGAAAGGATCATGTGTTAATTCGTGGAAACGGTACCAAGGTTTAAAGGAATCATGGGTCAAAACAGCCCAACAGAAGAAAGTAAGTAGTATATGGGGTCACCCTAGCGTCAAGTGGACTTACCATGCAAAAACAGTCGATTCACTCTGGCGTCAAGGGGAATTTAACATGGGAAATTTTAACATGGATGGAACTGTAGAGCGTCAAGGGGAATTGAACATGGAAATTGAACAGGACCGGTACTTTAACGTCAATGGGACTTTAACGTTAAAATATGGGGTTTGCACTTTGTCGTAAATGGAAATTGAACATGGGAATGTCACCTGGATGTCAATGGGAATTGAACTTTGGGTGACGTCATGAGGTTTATAGGGTCAAAACATTTTATAGGGATTTTAATGTATTTGTAAGGACAAAGGGTAGATAGGGACAAACATACAAATACACATTTAAACACACAGAAAAGACGACAGAAATGTTCTAAAACAAACCTCACAGAGAGAATAATGGCTCAAAAAAGAAAAGTCTATTGTATGGGTTCAAAACATTTATTCAAGTATATACATGGGCTCTCTGGCCTGTGCTTTGGTCTAAGCACTATCCATTTAATACATAAACATTTCTACATCAAACAAACCTATTTACTAGTTATTTAGTTCTTGGCTCTAGTAAACCTGTTTACATTTAATGTTCATTTATAAGAAAAAGCTAACACAAAACAAGTAACATGCAATCAAATAGGACAAAGTTCATGTTTCTCTCTCTCTATTCGTCTCACACGTTGTTAAAAATCTGGTCAGCTAGCACTTGTGTCCCAGCGTAGATATTTCCCATCACTTAATCCGTTTCATTCATAAATCGGCTGTTATATCCATCGTGCTAGGTACACTTATCAGTAAGCAGATCAAGTGCAGTCATCGTCTTCTTCCCATGGAGGTACAATGTATACCATATGAATGGTTACTTTTCCTTCGTTGATGTCAAATTTTCCTCTCATCGACTGCACGTCTTCAATAGCCCTAAAAAGTTTGGACGAAGTTATTTCTGCAGGTGTGCTAAATCCGAGACATACAGGTGAGTTCAAACTGTCGCGATACATAGATAGGCTCAAACGACCTCGATCTTTGACTTGGCAATGACATTTGAGTTCCTCTAACAGTGAGTCAAGTAGGTCCGCAATGAAACCTGCTACTTCCTCGGCTGAAATGTCAGACGCGAAGTCTCTAAATTTCACCGTGTAGGTGTAAGTTGTCGTTCTAAATTTTCTTGAGGTCACTGTCTGAGTCATTTGGATGCTAAAATACTCCTGTAGGTCTACTGAATCCTTTCCCTTCTTGGACGCACTTTGCTGTGACGGTATGGTAGTGAAAGAGGTCAGTGATGTTTGTTCCTTCTCTTTTTTCATCTGCGTAGAGTGATTCATCTTTCTCGTTGCTTGTCCTCGCAATGAAGTGTCGTTCTTGGAAGTCGTCCCTTTTTATACTGGGTGATATCAGTATGTCCATAAGGTAAAGTTTTGTGGTCTGGAAGTTTCACTAGCTGCACGTAGTTTGTCATGGCGTTAGTACATAAATAACTAAGATGTGTTACTGCATTGGTGATGTGATAGTGAGGCAAAGAATCACACCCGAGTTTCTCGTTGGACTTGAGTCTTACGCTCTATACTTGCTGTTTGAAGGGATTCATTTTTTCTCAATTGGTCTTAGTAGTGACAATGAACTGTTGGTCTTGGACGTTGTCCTTTTTTATATGCTGACCAATATTGATGTGACCGTACGGCAAAGTAAAGTGGTTGGGAAGTCGCACTCGCTTCTGGTACACGATTTGATAGACTTTTTCCAAGGGTCGACTGACGATGTGGTGAGTGGGTAAACGTACAATCTTGTTCGGCTGGTAGGTGGTCACTTTAAAGTTTGCATCCTCTCCAGACTGCAATGCTTCTTTCAATACGCCAAAGTTGACCACACGACTGGTACGATAATTCAGAGTCAATCCTTTCACTTTACACTCTGTGTGCACTTCTCCTTGTGGGTCCCGGTATTCGTAGCCGTAATTTTTAGGACCGCCACTCGCGAAACTTAGAATCTTGTCGTCAGGATGTTCGTCTGTCCAGGCTCCTAAACGGTCTCCTTCGATGTTAGGGTGTTGCTGACCCGGTCGATCGATGTAGATGCAACTGTCCGTGTCAAAGTACAGGACGCGATCCCCTAACAGTTCTAAAGCTTCGTACAATTTTAAGCGAGCATGAGCTGTCACGTAAGCCGCAATGATGACATTTCCAAAAGGGTCGTCTTGTACAAAGTCCAGATCTTCTTCGTAATTGACCAAGATTAAATTCTCTCGAACGACGTCCACGTGTTTCATGTATTTGGTTTTGTCGTGAATCATCTGGAAGTAGCGGGAAGGTTCTGTCAAATATTCCGTCTTGGGTAAACACGGTCGTTGTGCCATTTTACCCCACAAGCAATTTAACATCACTTTGGCAAACGATCGCCTGCCTTCGTTTTTCTCGATGTGGTCTAAAGTGATGCCTTCTTGTTCCCGGTATTTCTCTTTGAATTTTATTTGGTCTTCGGAGTGTGACACCAGGAAGGATAGCCGCTGCCTTCTTGCTTCAGTTTCAAAAAGGCATCCACGTAGTCTGCGAAAATGCCTTTCTGAGTAGGGTCACCCTTGCGGTATTGTTGTGTCTTGGGAAAGTGGCAAATTTCGTACACTTCTAACAGTTGGTATCCCATGTCCATAGCTTTGAACAATTCTACGCTGACCCAGGTTCCCGTCAAGGCCCGTTCTTCCTGGGTGTGCTGACAAGGCTGATCTTGGTTGCACGTTTCGGCACAAGTACGGCACAAGGGAAACATCAGTTTGCCTTGACAATGGTGAGGTAAGACGGGATGGTATAGGTTCGTGGGAGGTAAAACTTTGCACTTGATCAAGCCTTCGTATTGTCGAATGTTGACCAGGTCGATGTGTTCCGTCAGCAATCGCGGGTGCCCTGTAGGAAAGTGACAATATTTGCACACGTAGGGATACAGCGAACACACATCCAAGTATTTGATTTCTTCTCCTTTCTCTTCGTCGGCTTGGTACAGCAAACAGGTGGCATTGGTCCTTCCTCCGTACAAACTATCCCTCGGGTTCAGGGGGTCCATCAGCTTGTAACTTTCCACGACACGTTTAAACTCGGGATCGATTTTCAAACGGTGATCGTATTCGTGTTCCCACATTTCCACCACTTGGTATCCTTGCTGTTCTAACTTCAAGCGTCGCTGACAAGTGTCCTGGTACAGGTCTTCCATGGTCCGTTGTAAAAACTGATTTTTAGTGTCACGGTCAGGGTAGCAGACGGGACATCCGTGAAATAAGCAACCGTTAAACTCATACACGATCTTGGGGTTTTTTAAGTCCCAGCCATCGACCGAATACGTTCCGATGGTCCTTTCGCCTCCTCCGTTGCGGGCATGCTGAATCCATTTGCCTTCCTTGTCGCACAAGTAATGTAACCAGCGTAGGGCTTTGACCGAGTATTGACGCTTGACATAGTTGGTCGTTTGAGGACTGATGACAGCCACGGTCTTTTGAGGCATGAATCGTTGGCGGTACACTAAGGAACACGCTTTGGCAATGGTGCAAGCTTCTTTCAAAGGATCGACCCCTCCGTGTTCCATGAACAGTTCTCGAAATTTTCCACAGCAACGTCGTAAAATGTCCACGTCGGAACGACAATACTTTAACATTTCTTCCTGAAAGTCGAAGGGGTCAGAGGCATGAGCCTGGTACCAAGCGTAGAAATCTTCTCGTTGTTCGGTACGCATGTTGTCGGGGTCGTAATAGTGAGCCTCAGGCAAATGGGGTAGAACGGCATGTTGATTGGCTTCCGTATTGAAAAAGTGTGGAAAGTACCCTTTAGCCATTTCTGTCATTCCAAACGTTTTAGGCATTCGACTCAAAGGCATGGCCAAGTAACTCATCGAATCTTTAAACTGCACTTGTCCCACTTGCATGAAAATGATTTTGGCTCCGTTCAAAGTGACTTTAGGACGTTCGGTGCCATGTTCCGTATAGTACCTCAAAAGAAACTGTCCATCGTATCCGGAGAAATTGTGAGCCATCACTGTGGCATGACGATGACAATCTCGGTAACGTTCGATGTCCTCTTTGCTCCATGTCTTGTCGATGGGGTCTAAGACCCATTTGGCAAAATCGTCTAGCGTCTTTGGTCCTCGAAAGATTTTTTCACGCCCTCCAGGAATTTTGCTGCAGTGAGGGCAATAACTGAAGATAGGTTCTTGAATACACTTCTCGCACGCTCGATGAGCCACGCAGAAATTAGGAATGTGAATGCCAGTCTCTTGCATGCATTCGAAATCGAAAAAGATGAAATTGCCTTTCTTCTTGTGACCGTCCTCTTTCTCTGGTGGGGGTTGGTATTTTTGCACGTAACATTGGTGTTCCAAGTCCACGATGTGGTGACAAATGTGACATTTTTTCTTTCCTGAACATACGTGTGCCTTGACACTATTGGTACGTATGCCTTGTCCACACGCGGGGCACAATCTCAGCAGTTGACAAGCGCATTTCTTCTGTGAACCTTGCGTCTTCAAATGTTGTTGGTAACAGGTAGGGCTGACAAACGTGCGCAGACAAGTTGAACAAGGCACTGGTTCTTCGCTCAGACAGGGTTGAGAGGCCAAACATCCTGAGCATTTCCATCCACAATGTTTGTGTTGCTCTCGATTATTATAACCATAGT
This sequence comes from Sinohyriopsis cumingii, assembly GCA_028554795.2. NCBI lineage: Eukaryota > Metazoa > Mollusca > Bivalvia > Unionida > Unionidae > Sinohyriopsis > Sinohyriopsis cumingii. The sequence goes on from CM068827.1 coordinate 28,460,610, forward strand.
CACATTTCTCACAATAATAAACATATCCCAGGAATCCAGTGATACTGGTAATGGTATCGAAATGTTCATCGTGATGATAAAGGTGAATGTATTTTCCGTCCTTAAAATGTTGGCCTCGAAACAACAGAGGCCCGCGCATTTCTTGAGGGTGCACTTTCAAGGTGTAGCGTGGAGCTAGGGCATCTTGCAATTTTTGCATCTCAGGAATGCCACAGGGTGTGTCTTTGGACAGTCCGGCTTGTTGTAACAGGAGTTCTGCTTCATTTCGTTGTTTGGCTCGGTCGGATTGTTGAATAGTTTTCCAGGTTCTTTTCCATTCTACCGTGTCGTTCTTGTTGGCATAGGTTCGTCCCACCACGATGGCACGGGCTAAACACATCTGGTCATGAGGGTTCTTAATTCGGACGAGACTTGTTTTGGTGTTGCGAAGGTCGTCCACCAATAAGACCTTTCTGCGTCCTGTCCCTTGAGGAAGAGAGACGTGAGCCATTTTCAGTGTGGCTTTACCATCGGTGATGTCAAACTTGTCATTGGATTGTTGCACCTGTTGTATCTTGTCCATGACTTTGGAAGGGGTCAGTTCTGCGGGTCTGCTAAACTCGATCCAAACAGGGGATTTCAAGCTGTCGTGTTGTATGGATAGTGTCAAGCGATCGTCTTCTTTGGGTTGACATTGTCGCTTGAGTGTGGTGAGCAAAGAATCCCACATCTCGGTGATGAACCCTTCTGCTTTCTCCAACGGTACGTCGGACTTGAAATCTTTAAACTTCACCGTGTAGGTGTAAGCCGTGGTTCTAAATTTTCTAGAGGAGCGCTTTTCCGTCTCTCGAATGTGATAGTACTTTTCAGGGTTGACTGGTGAACTTTGGTTTGGAGTAGACTCTCTCTGTCTGGTCGCAGACGTGGAAGGTGTTGGTTCAGGTTCGCTCATGTCTTCTATTTGAGCGAACACTTCTTTTCGTGTGTGAGGCGATACCTCACTTCGCTGCCTCTTACGTTCTTCTTCTCTCTCACTGAAATCGTGCGATCGTTTCATCTCGATTGCTGATTCAGAAATGATTTAACCAAGTTCATTCTTTCCATATATACCCTCTCTACCTCTCGTTGTGACAATGACTTGGTATATTTCACAAGGCAAGTGAAAGCCAAGCATATAGGAACCCAACGACAGCGTTGCGTCTTAAACACCTCATGCATCTTGACGACCCTTCGATTCAAACCCTACCACGAAAGAAAATAGTTGCAAGAAAAATAAAACAGACAGTTGGTGTCTTCAAGAGAGCTAGAGACGGCACTGTGTCGCTGGGACACGTACGTACGTACTCCAGAAAACTACGCTACTCGACAACGTGAGTGTGCTTGTCAAAATGTTTGAATAAGATTAAAAATGTTTGTCAGTTTCAAAACGCGAACCAGTACTGTGGCCGTTTAATATTTGATGTGGCAAGAAGAAATGGTACAATACGCAACAAAGGGTTTGTACGTTTACACTCCAATCTGTCTGTACTGCAATGGTAACAGCGCTCTTGCGTTGGCATTATTTTGCCACACTACCTTTTAAATAAAACAATGCATCACTCATCATAAACGATTTCATTGGCTATACTTATTTTCTTACCGCTCTCGCTTCAAACTGACTTCAGTACCTTTTCGCACAGCGACAAGATCGGACGTGTTTTTTTATTCTGCGTCTGGTCGCTACACTACTTGCCCTGAATTTACAACCAAACAATGTGTTACACATTGTAATTGACTTCATTGGCTAACCGATATTTTACACTTCTGTCTCTGTTGATGTGAGTGTGCTTGTCAAAATGTTTGAGTAAGATTAAAAATGTTTGTTAGTTTCAAAACGCGAACCAGTACTGTGGCCGTTTAATATTTGATGTGGCAAGAAGAAATGGTACAATACGCAACAAAGGGTTTGTATGTTTACACTCCAATCTGTCTGTACTGCAATGGTAACAGCGCTCTTGCGTTGGGATTATTTTGCCACACTACCTTAAAAAAAAAACCCAATGCATCACTCATCATAAACGATTTCATTGGCTATACTTATTTTCTTACCGCTTCGCTTCGTATTGACTTCAGTACCTTTTTGCACAGCGACAAGATCGGACGTGTTTTTTTTATTCTGCGGCTGGTCGCTACACTACTGTCAACAAGCCCTGAATTTACAACCAAACAATGTGTTACACATTGTAAGTGACTTCATTGGCTAACCGATATTTTACAATTCTGTCTCTATTGATGTGAGTGTGCTTGTCGAAATGTTTGAGTAAGATTAAAAATGTTTGTCAGTTTCAAAACGCGAACCAGTACTGTGGCCGTTTAATATTTGACGTGGCAAGAAGAAATGGTACAATACGCAACAAAGGGTTTGTACGTTTACACTCCAATCTGTCTGCACTGCAATGGTAATAGCACACTTGCGTTGGTATTATTTTGCCACACTACCTTTAATAAAACCCCAATGCATCACTCATCATAAACGATTTCATTGGCTATACTTATTTTCTTACCGCTTTCGCTTCGAATTGACTTCAGTACCTTTTCGCACAGCGACAAGATCGGACGTGTTTTTTTATTCTGCGGCTGGTCGCTACTCTACTTGCCCTGAATTTACAATCAAACAATGTGTTACACATTGTAAGTGACTTCATTGGTCAGTCGATATTTTCCACCGCCTTAGCTTCAAATTGGTTTCACTTGTTATTCGCACCGTGAGATGATCAGACACGTTTTTCTGTACCTGACCATTAGTCACTTCACAAACAATAAAACTAAAACACAAATGATCACGCCATGAGCGGCTCATGGAAATTATGTTAGTCATGTTACGAAAATAGAAAAAATACACCCTTTGCAAAAAATATCACAAGAGTGAACTGAAGACGCATGTAATTAAAGAGTGACCACAGAAAAGTACATCCAAACAAGTCGTGCTATATTTCGTAACATGACTAACATAATTTCCATGAGCCGCTCATGGCGTGATCATTTGTGTTTTAGTTTTATTGTTTGTGAAGTGACTAATGGTCAGGTACAGAAAAACGTGTCTGATCATCTCACGGTGCGAATAACAAGTGAAACCAATTTGAAGCTAAGGCGGTGGAAAATATCGACTGACCAATGAAGTCACTTACAATGTGTAACACATTGTTTGATTGTAAATTCAGGGCAAGTAGAGTAGCGACCAGCCGCAGAATAAAAAAACACGTCCGATCTTGTCGCTGTGCGAAAAGGTACTGAAGTCAATTCGAAGCGAAAGCGGTAAGAAAATAAGTATAGCCAATGAAATCGTTTATGATGAGTGATGCATTGGGGTTTTATTAAAGGTAGTGTGGCAAAATAATACCAACGCAAGTGTGCTATTACCATTGCAGTGCAGACAGATTGGAGTGTAAACGTACAAACCCTTTGTTGCGTATTGTACCATTTCTTCTTGCCACGTCAAATATTAAACGGCCACAGTACTGGTTCGCGTTTTGAAACTGACAAACATTTTTAATCTTACTCAAACATTTCGACAAGCACACTCACATCAATAGAGACAGAATTGTAAAATATCGGTTAGCCAATGAAGTCACTTACAATGTGTAACACATTGTTTGGTTGTAAATTCAGGGCTTGTTGACAGTAGTGTAGCGACCAGCCGCAGAATAAAAAAAACACGTCCGATCTTGTCGCTGTGCAAAAAGGTACTGAAGTCAATACGAAGCGAAAGCGGTAAGAAAATAAGTATAGCCAATGAAATCGTTTATGATGAGTGATGCATTGGGTTTTTTTTTTAAGGTAGTGTGGCAAAATAATCCCAACGCAAGAGCGCTGTTACCATTGCAGTACAGACAGATTGGAGTGTAAACATACAAACCCTTTGTTGCGTATTGTACCATTTCTTCTTGCCACATCAAATATTAAACGGCCACAGTACTGGTTCGCGTTTTGAAACTAACAAACATTTTTAATCTTACTCAAACATTTTGACAAGCACACTCACATCAACAGAGACAGAAGTGTAAAATATCGGTTAGCCAATGAAGTCAATTACAATGTGTAACACATTGTTTGGTTGTAAATTCAGGGCAAGTAGTGTAGCGACCAGACGCAGAATAAAAAAACACGTCCGATCTTGTCGCTGTGCGAAAAGGTACTGAAGTCAGTTTGAAGCGAAAGCGGTAAGAAAATAAGTATAGCCAATGAAATCGTTTATGATGAGTGATGCATTGTTTTATTTAAAAGGTAGTGTGGCAAAATAATGCCAACGCAAGAGCGCTGTTACCATTGCAGTACAGACAGATTGGAGTGTAAACGTACAAACCCTTTGTTGCGTATTGTACCATTTCTTCTTGCCACATCAAATATTAAACGGCCACAGTACTGGTTCGCGTTTTGAAACTGACAAACATTTTTAATCTTATTCAAACATTTTGACAAGCACACTCACGTTGTCGAGTAGCGTAGTTTTCTGGAGTACGTACGTACGTGTCCCAGCGACACAGTGCCGTCTCTAGCTCTCTTGAAGACACCAACTGTCTGTTTTATTTTTCTTGCAACTATTTTCTTTCGTGGTAGGGTTTGAATCGAAGGGTCGTCAAGATGCATGAGGTGTTTAAGACGCAACGCTGTCGTTGGGTTCCTATATGCTTGGCTTTCACTTGCCTTGTGAAATATACCAAGTCATTGTCACAACGAGAGGTAGAGAGGGTATATATGGAAAGAATGAACTTGGTTAAATCATTTCTGAATCAGCAATCGAGATGAAACGATCGCACGATTTCAGTGAGAGAGAAGAAGAACGTAAGAGGCAGCGAAGTGAGGTATCGCCTCACACACGAAAAGAAGTGTTCGCTCAAATAGAAGACATGAGCGAACCTGAACCAACACCTTCCACGTCTGCGACCAGACAGAGAGAGTCTACTCCAAACCAAAGTTCACCAGTCAACCCTGAAAAGTACTATCACATTCGAGAGACGGAAAAGCGCTCCTCTAGAAAATTTAGAACCACGGCTTACACCTACACGGTGAAGTTTAAAGATTTCAAGTCCGACGTACCGTTGGAGAAAGCAGAAGGGTTCATCACCGAGATGTGGGATTCTTTGCTCACCACACTCAAGCGACAATGTCAACCCAAAGAAGACGATCGCTTGACACTATCCATACAACACGACAGCTTGAAATCCCCTGTTTGGATCGAGTTTAGCAGACCCGCAGAACTGACCCCTTCCAAAGTCATGGACAAGATACAACAGGTGCAACAATCCAATGACAAGTTTGACATCACCGATGGTAAAGCCACACTGAAAATGGCTCACGTCTCTCTTCCTCAAGGGACAGGACGCAGAAAGGTCTTATTGGTGGACGACCTTCGCAACACCAAAACAAGTCTCGTCCGAATTAAGAACCCTCATGACCAGATGTGTTTAGCCCGTGCCATCGTGGTGGGACGAACCTATGCCAACAAGAACGACACGGTAGAATGGAAAAGAACCTGGAAAACTATTCAACAATCCGACCGAGCCAAACAACGAAATGAAGCAGAACTCCTGTTACAACAAGCCGGACTGTCCAAAGACACACCCTGTGGCATTCCTGAGATGCAAAAATTGCAAGATGCCCTAGCTCCACGCTACACCTTGAAAGTGCACCCTCAAGAAATGCGCGGGCCTCTGTTGTTTCGAGGCCAACATTTTAAGGACGGAAAATACATTCACCTTTATCATCACGATGAACATTTCGATACCATTACCAGTATCACTGGATTCCTGGGATATGTTTATTATTGTGAGAAATGTGACTATGGTTATAATAATCGAGAGCAACACAAACATTGTGGATGGAAATGCTCAGGATGTTTGGCCTCTCAACCCTGTCTGAGCGAAGAACCAGTGCCTTGTTCAACTTGTCTGCGCACGTTTGTCAGCCCTACCTGTTACCAACAACATTTGAAGACGCAAGGTTCACAGAAGAAATGCGCTTGTCAACTGCTGAGATTGTGCCCCGCGTGTGGACAAGGCATACGTACCAATAGTGTCAAGGCACACGTATGTTCAGGAAAGAAAAAATGTCACATTTGTCACCACATCGTGGACTTGGAACACCAATGTTACGTGCAAAAATACCAACCCCCACCAGAGAAAGAGGACGGTCACAAGAAGAAAGGCAATTTCATCTTTTTCGATTTCGAATGCATGCAAGAGACTGGCATTCACATTCCTAATTTCTGCGTGGCTCATCGAGCGTGCGAGAAGTGTATTCAAGAACCTATCTTCAGTTATTGCCCTCACTGCAGCAAAATTCCTGGAGGGCGTGAAAAAATCTTTCGAGGACCAAAGACGCTAGACGATTTTGCCAAATGGGTCTTAGACCCCATCGACAAGACATGGAGCAAAGAGGACATCGAACGTTACCGAGATTGTCATCGTCATGCCACAGTGATGGCTCACAATTTCTCCGGATACGATGGACAGTTTCTTTTGAGGTACTATACGGAACATGGCACCGAACGTCCTAAAGTCACTTTGAACGGAGCCAAAATCATTTTCATGCAAGTGGGACAAGTGCAGTTTAAAGATTCGATGAGTTACTTGGCCATGCCTTTGAGTCGAATGCCTAAAACGTTTGGAATGACAGAAATGGCTAAAGGGTACTTTCCACACTTTTTCAATACGGAAGCCAATCAACATGCCGTTCTACCCCATTTGCCTGAGGCTCACTATTACGACCCCGACAACATGCGTACCGAACAACGAGAAGATTTCTACGCTTGGTACCAGGCTCATGCCTCTGACCCCTTCGACTTTCAGGAAGAAATGTTAAAGTATTGTCGTTCCGACGTGGACATTTTACGACGTTGCTGTGGAAAATTTCGAGAACTGTTCATGGAACACGGAGGGGTCGATCCTTTGAAAGAAGCTTGCACCATTGCCAAAGCGTGTTCCTTAGTGTACCGCCAACGATTCATGCCTCAAAAGACCGTGGCTGTCATCAGTCCTCAAACGACCAACTATGTCAAGCGTCAATACTCGGTCAAAGCCCTACGCTGGTTACATTACTTGTGCGACAAGGAAGGCAAATGGATTCAGCATGCCCGCAACGGAGGAGGCGAAAGGACCATCGGAACGTATTCGGTCGATGGCTGGGACTTAAAAAACCCCAAGATCGTGTATGAGTTTAACGGTTGCTTATTTCACGGATGTCCCGTCTGCTACCCTGACCGTGACACTAAAAATCAGTTTTTACAACGGACCATGGAAGACCTGTACCAGGACACTTGTCAGCGACGCTTGAAGTTAGAACAGCAAGGATACCAAGTGGTGGAAATGTGGGAACACGAATACGATCACCGTTTGAAAATCGATCCCGAGTTTAAACGTGTCGTGGAAAGTTACAAGCTGATGGACCCCCTGAACCCGAGGGATAGTTTGTACGGAGGAAGGACCAATGCCACCTGTTTGCTGTACCAAGCCGACGAAGAGAAAGGAGAAGAAATCAAATACTTGGATGTGTGTTCGCTGTATCCCTACGTGTGCAAATATTGTCACTTTCCTACAGGGCACCCGCGATTGCTGACGGAACACATCGACCTGGTCAACATTCGACAATACGAAGGCTTGATCAAGTGCAAAGTTTTACCTCCCACGAACCTATACCATCCCGTCTTACCTCACCATTGTCAAGGCAAACTGATGTTTCCCTTGTGCCGTACTTGTGCCGAAACGTGCAACCAAGATCAGCCTTGTCAGCACACCCAGGAAGAACGGGCCTTGACGGGAACCTGGGTCAGCGTAGAATTGTTCAAAGCTATGGACATGGGATACCAACTGTTAGAAGTGTACGAAATTTGCCACTTTCCCAAGACACAACAATACCGCAAGGGTGACCCTACTCAGAAAGGCATTTTCGCAGACTACGTGGATGCCTTTTTGAAACTGAAGCAAGAAGGCAGCGGCTATCCTTCCTGGTGTCACACTCCCGAAGACCAAATAAAATTCAAAGAGAAATACCGGGAACAAGAAGGCATCACTTTAGACCACATCGAGAAAAACGAAGGCAGGCGATCGTTTGCCAAAGTGATGTTAAATTGCTTGTGGGGTAAAATGGCACAACGACCGTGTTTACCCAAGACGGAATATTTGACAGAACCTTCCCGCTACTTCCAGATGATTCACGACAAAACCAAATACATGAAACACGTGGACGTCGTTCGAGAGAATTTAATCTTGGTCAATTACGAAGAAGATCTGGACTTTGTACAAGACGACCCTTTTGGAAATGTCATCATTGCGGCTTACGTGACAGCTCATGCTCGCTTAAAATTGTACGAAGCTTTAGAACTGTTAGGGGATCGCGTCCTGTACTTTGACACGGACAGTTGCATCTACATCGATCGACCGGGTCAGCAACACCCTAACATCGAAGGAGACCGTTTAGGAGCCTGGACAGACGAACATCCTGACGACAAGATTCTAAGTTTCGCGAGTGGCGGTCCTAAAAATTACGGCTACGAATACCGGGACCCACAAGGAGAAGTGCACACAGAGTGTAAAGTGAAAGGATTGACTCTGAATTATCGTACCAGTCGTGTGGTCAACTTTGGCGTATTGAAAGAAGCATTGCAGTCTGGAGAGGATGCAAACTTTAAAGTGACCACCTACCAGCCGAACAAGATTGTACGTTTACCCACTCACCACATCGTCAGTCGACCCTTGGAAAAAGTCTATCAAATCGTGTACCAGAAGCGAGTGCGACTTCCCAACCACTTTACTTTGCCGTACGGTCACATCAATATTGGTCAGCATATAAAAAAGGACAACGTCCAAGACCAACAGTTCATTGTCACTACTAAGACCAATTGAGAAAAAATGAATCCCTTCAAACAGCAAGTATAGAGCGTAAGACTCAAGTCCAACGAGAAACTCGGGTGTGATTCTTTGCCTCACTATCACATCACCAATGCAGTAACACATCTTAGTTATTTATGTACTAACGCCATGACAAACTACGTGCAGCTAGTGAAACTTCCAGACCACAAAACTTTACCTTATGGACATACTGATATCACCCAGTATAAAAAGGGACGACTTCCAAGAACGACACTTCATTGCGAGGACAAGCAACGAGAAAGATGAATCACTCTACGCAGATGAAAAAAGAGAAGGAACAAACATCACTGACCTCTTTCACTACCATACCGTCACAGCAAAGTGCGTCCAAGAAGGGAAAGGATTCAGTAGACCTACAGGAGTATTTTAGCATCCAAATGACTCAGACAGTGACCTCAAGAAAATTTAGAACGACAACTTACACCTACACGGTGAAATTTAGAGACTTCGCGTCTGACATTTCAGCCGAGGAAGTAGCAGGTTTCATTGCGGACCTACTTGACTCACTGTTAGAGGAACTCAAATGTCATTGCCAAGTCAAAGATCGAGGTCGTTTGAGCCTATCTATGTATCGCGACAGTTTGAACTCACCTGTATGTCTCGGATTTAGCACACCTGCAGAAATAACTTCGTCCAAACTTTTTAGGGCTATTGAAGACGTGCAGTCGATGAGAGGAAAATTTGACATCAACGAAGGAAAAGTAACCATTCATATGGTATACATTGTACCTCCATGGGAAGAAGACGATGACTGCACTTGATCTGCTTACTGATAAGTGTACCTAGCACGATGGATATAACAGCCGATTTATGAATGAAACGGATTAAGTGATGGGAAATATCTACGCTGGGACACAAGTGCTAGCTGACCAGATTTTTAACAACGTGTGAGACGAATAGAGAGAGAGAAACATGAACTTTGTCCTATTTGATTGCATGTTACTTGTTTTGTGTTAGCTTTTTCTTATAAATGAACATTAAATGTAAACAGGTTTACTAGAGCCAAGAACTAAATAACTAGTAAATAGGTTTGTTTGATGTAGAAATGTTTATGTATTAAATGGATAGTGCTTAGACCAAAGCACAGGCCAGAGAGCCCATGTATATACTTGAATAAATGTTTTGAACCCATACAATAGACTTTTCTTTTTTGAGCCATTATTCTCTCTGTGAGGTTTGTTTTAGAACATTTCTGTCGTCTTTTCTGTGTGTTTAAATGTGTATTTGTATGTTTGTCCCTATCTACCCTTTGTCCTTACAAATACATTAAAATCCCTATAAAATGTTTTGACCCTATAAACCTCATGACGTCACCCAAAGTTCAATTCCCATTGACATCCAGGTGACATTCCCATGTTCAATTTCCATTTACGACAAAGTGCAAACCCCATATTTTAACGTTAAAGTCCCATTGACGTTAAAGTACCGGTCCTGTTCAATTTCCATGTTCAATTCCCCTTGACGCTCTACAGTTCCATCCATGTTAAAATTTCCCATGTTAAATTCCCCTTGACGCCAGAGTGAATCGACTGTTTTTGCATGGTAAGTCCACTTGACGCTAGGGTGACCCCATATACTACTAAAGTATTTATGAAAGAGTCTCATCTGTGAGGAGTGTGCACGTTGTCAAGCTCTTCATTTCCGGAGGTAAGTGGATCTTACGTGCACTACGCATTACCATAATGCCTACAGGGAAGTGCTCGGATTTGAAACAGACTTGAACTTTTGGACGCGTGATAAAACAAACCGCTTTTTCGAACACAGTGCGACATAATTAAGCAAAATATCTACTCGAAAAATTAAGCGTTCTGGTAGCTTAAATCTTTAGAGCGTCCGCCTCAAACGCAGGAGGTCATGGGTTCAAATCCCGCACTAGTCATACCAAAAACTTATTTATAAAAATGGTACTAGCTTCTGCCTCGCTTGGCGTTCAACATTAATAAGTTAGTGTTAGGACTGGTCGACCTGGTGTCAAGATAATGTGACTTGGTGGAACATGATGCTACGTATCTACGGTATGATGCCCCAGTGCGAGACATCACTATAACCTGCCATACTGCAGACATCGTTGTTGTTGTTGTTGTTGGGTTTAACGCCATTTTTCAGCACACGATAGGCTATACATGGCGGCCAGTATTAATGGTGGAGGAAGAACCCGGGAAAACCCGGAAAGAACCAGCGACCCTCGAGAAGCTACTGGCAAGCTTTCTCACATATCCACATTGGCCGAATCCGAGACTCGAACCCACGCAGACAGAGGTGAGATGGCAGTGATCCGTAACGGAGAGCGCATTAGACCACTCGGCCACTCGGGGCCCCTGCAGACATCGTAACGATATGACTGGACAATTGTAAAAACTACGTTAAAAATCCAAATCACACACATACTCGAAGAATTAGATCTCGTGATGAATTTATGTACAGAGAAATATATTAAATAATAATAATAATAATAATAATAACAGTGAAGTGTTAGTTGGAATGAAGGTCATGAAAAACTACCTGAAGAGGAAATGAAGCGAGAAAGGACAAAAATGTGGCGATTGTTTGTCTGTTAGTAAGTATCGAAGTTGATGGGTAGATTTTCTCCTTTAAGCCGAATTCCTCAAGTCTTCTCAATCCAGTTTTTCTTCCTTGCACGTTGCATCTGTGGATTGACTAAATTATTAGCATGTGAACAGATTGCACAGATGTTCAATTCAGTTCAGTTGTAGTGTTTAGCGAGTTTTAAGTCAGTGCTATATACGAAGTGTTATTTTGTGGTTGTTCATAATTTTCAATATGCCCACATTTTTGCCAACATATTTGAGGACAGCGTTCTTTCATGTAGTAGGTAAATACAACTTCTTATGGAGCATCCCAATTTTGGGGTTAATGTTGAAGCTTAATCCAGTTGTTGAACTTCTGAACGTTTCGGTCTGAGTCATATATTTTCAGATGAGCCAGTGTTTGTCTTTATACCGTATGCACTTGTTTCCGATGAGCCAGTTTTTATCGTTTAACTATATACACTTGATTCAGACGATCCAGTGTTTGTCTTTTAACTGGATATACTTGATTCAGATGAGCCAGTGTTTGTCTTTTAACTGTATCTATTTGATTTACACGTGCCTGTGTTTGCCTTTAAACTGCATATAACTGATTCAGATCTGGCAGTGTTTTTCTTTCAAATGTATATACTTGATTCAAATGAGCCATGGTTTACCTTTTCACCGTGTATTACTTTTAACTGTATATACTTTATTCTGATGAGCCATTGTTTGACTTTTAATCGTAAGTATGATCCACTGTTTGTCTTTAAACCGTATGTACTTGTTTCCGATAAGCCGGTGTTTCTCTTTTAAGCTTATGCACTTGTTGTCGATAAGCCTGTGTTTGCCTTTTAACTGGATAAACTTGATTCAGATGAAGCAGTATTTGTCTTTTAACTTTATATACTTTATTTGGACGAGCCCGTGTTTGTCTTTCAACTGTATATGCTTGATTCGGACAAGGTAGTGTTTGTCTTTCAATTGCATATACTGGATTCAGACCAGGCAGTGTTGATCTTTCAATTGTATTTACTTGATTCAGATGAGGTAGTGTTTGTCTTTCAGCTGTATATACATGTACTTGATTCAGACGAGCCAGTATTTGCCTGTAAACTGTATATACTTGATTCAGACGAGCCAGTGTTTGTCTTCTAGCTGTATGCACTTGATTCAAATCAGGCAGCGTTTGTCTTTTAAGGACCTGATGACATCCCAGCATAAGCCCTCAGAGCAGATCTAGAGGCTTCAGTGGAAATGCTATACTCCGTCTTTGAGAAGATCTGGAAGGAAGAAGAAATACTGACTGACTAGAAGGAGGGGAAAAGACTGCAACTGCTCCAACTACGGAGGAATCACACTCTTGTCAGTACCAGGGAAAAGCTTCAACCGGGTCCTCTTGGAGAGGATGAAGGAGGTTGTTGACCCAGTTACGAGATGAGCAAGCGGGCTTCCGTTAGAACAGATCGTGTACGGAACAAATAGCTACTATTCGCATCATAGTTGAGCAGTCGTTGGTTTGGAATTCTTCGCTCTATATCATATTTTTCGATTATGAGTAGGCATTCGACAGCGTGGACCGAGATACACTATGGACACTTCTTCGCCACTACGGCATCCCAACCAAGCTGGTGAACATGATCAAGAACACTTACAACGGAATGTCCTGCAGAGTCATTCATGCAGGACAGCACACAGACAGCTTCCTAGTGCGGACGTGCTTCAGGCAAGGCTGCTTGCTGTCGACATTTCTCTTCCTTCTCGCCATTGACTGGATTATGAAGACTTCCACCAATGGGCGGATAATTGGGATCAAGTGAACATTGTGGTGTCAACTTGAGGACCTGGACATTGCCGATGACCTAGCTCTAGTCTTACAGTCAGCAGCAAATGCAGGACAAGACAGACATACTTTCAGCCACATCAGCACAGGTTGGCCTCAACATCCACAAATACAAGACAAAGATCCTCAAGATCAATTATGTCAGTAACAACCCATTCACACTACAGGGAAGTCCCCTGGAAGAGGGGGAGTCCTTCACGTACCTGGAGAGCATTATCAACCAGCAGAGTGGCACAGACGCAGACGACAAGGCAAAGATCGGAAAGGTGAGAGCATCTCTAATACAGCTCAAGAACATCTAGAGCTCCAAAGAAATGTCCTTGACTAACAAGGTCAGACTGTTCAACTCCAACGCAAAGTCAGTCTTACTGTATGGAGCAGACACCTAGAGAACTACCAAGTCGACTATAAAGAGAGTTCAGACCTTCATCAACAGCTGCCTAAGAAGAAATCTCCAGATCCGCTGGCCAGACACCATCAGCAACACCAACCGGTAGCAGAGAACCTCTCAGCTTCCGGTAGAGGACGATATCAAGAAGAGAAGGTGGGGTTAAATAGGACACACTTTACGTAAACCGCCAACCAACATTACCAGACAGGCATTGAGGTGGACAGAATCCTCTGGCGATCTTTTGTGGGTGGCATATACGCCGGCATGGGGTGACGGGCAAAATTGAAATGAACTTGTCTTTTCACTCGATATAATTGTTTGTCTTTTAATTGTTTATACTTCATTCAGACAAGGCAGTGTTTGTCTTTCCACTGGACATACTTGATTTCGATGAGCCACTGCTTGTCCTTCAACTGTATATACTTGATTCAGACGAGCCAGTGTTTGCCTTTAAACTGTATATACTTAAATCAGACGAACTAGTGTTTGTATTTCAGATGTATGTACTTGATTCAAATGATGCAGTGTTTCTCTTTTAACTCGATATAATTGATTCAGTTGAGGCAGTGTTTGTCTTTGAACTGTATCTACTTGATTTAGATGTGGCAGTGTTTGTCTTTCAACTGTATGCACTTGATTCAGATGAGACAATGTTTGTCTTTTACCTGTATAAATACTTGATTCCGACGAGGAAGTGTTGGTGTTTTAAACAGTATTTCCCTAGTAATCGTGCAAGAAATTAAATTATATATATATATATATATATATATATATATATATATATATATATATATATATATATATATATATATATATATATATATATATTTATATATATATATATCATGCTTTCATGTTTCATGACGAAATAATTCCAAACATTATTATAATTTTGTACAAACATTGTATTTGTCACAAATTAATTTAAAATATTACATAGTAGGATACCCTACGGACAATGGAAATCGCAGTCAAAAAACCCTTGTGAACATTTACAGACAAGATTTTTCTGACCCTCCTGGGAACGTTTATGGACAATGGAAATTTAACATCAGAGGAATATTGGGACTCTATACGGACAAAGAAAAGTAGGGTTGTTGTATAGGGTAGAGGGTAGCGTGTAAGTTCATCAGTTCAGCCGGTAGCGGGTTAGTTTAGCGGATGGCGGGTACATTCAGCAAGTTCATAAGCTATACTAATAAAACAGCGCTTGGCGGGTCGGTACATAGAACTTCTTTATTGATAGAGACATAGACAAAGGACACACACATAGATTGATGAACATCAATCTATCACATAAAGAACTATACAACCGACTTTTAAAAAAAAGAATATTAAGCAAGAAAGCAAGTCTTTTCGAGGCATATGAGTGGCCCTGAAAAGGGCCTTTTGGTTTGTTTGTTAACATCATTCCGTTAACTTAGAGAGAATTGCATAGGTCTTCTTCTTTTCCTCAAATTTCTTCTAACTTCTGCTCCGTACATGATGACTCTCTTCAGACAGCCTTGTCTCTCCACATAGGTTCTTCTTTTCCAAACGCTCCTATCGGTGATCCGGATGATTGTCCACGAAGATATGACATACATGGGTACGTCCGTAACGAACAGCATCGACGATATGAGAGTAGATGATTCAACGTTAGTCCACATCTTGTGACGAGAGCAGGTCAAGGGAATGCAATGAACTGCGGTTATTTATAGTGGAAGAGCGGAACTAAACGGATTGAGTTTTTTCATCAATCGTAACGCGCGGTACACCATTCAGCCACAGTGCGAAGTCTGTCTTACAATCCGAAAAGAAATACCTGTAAATTCACATTCCCTATATAGGTTAGCGAGCATCTGTACGCAATGAATCAATGCGACAGAATTTTCAAACATAACGGAAACTAAGAAGACGATGAATGGGGATGCACTGGCTGTGGAGACGAGAAGTGATGGTGGTGAAGCAGCGGCTATCAAAGTCAACACAGTTCTACTTCCAGAAGAGACCGATTTTAATTTGGGTTTAGTCGATTTTCTCTTTTCTTCGCAAGAACTTGTTCCTGTTCCAGTACCTTCGCCGCCTTATTCTTCCTTCCCACAAATCGTGGATTTTAAACAGAGACAGACAGAAGAATTGGAGAAATTTTTACAGCAGCAGAAAGAAGTAGAAGAAGCTTTTCTACTTAAATAGCAACAACGAGAAGAAGAGGCAAGAATGAAACTACAGGAAGAAGAATCAGCAGCAGAGAAGAAACAAGGTCTAAGTGTTAAGGAGTCTGAAACAAATGTATCAGTCTTCTTTGATATGATCAAAGAGAAAAAGACCTTCCCGAGTCAAGCAGTCCAACTATGTTGCTAGGCCTGAGATACCCACCCTTGTGATTTCTACCAAATCATCGACAGGAGCAAGACCAGAAGTAGGTGGCAAAGGCTTAAAGCACTTAAAGCTGATTACGTCCAGTTCCTGAGTTTGATATATAAGAAACCACCGGTCCTTTTCATAACCGCCCACTTCTCTCGAAATAAATTAAAACTCCAAATCCCTTATTTTTTGTCCATGATATACGTGTGTGTGTCTGTCTATGTGTGTGTATGTGTGTGAGAATGCATGAGTGTAGGTCCTTATTCTAAACAATCAAAACCATGAGACACGCACGTTTTCTTTATGGTCTATTCTGGTACAAATTTTACAATACAATTTACAACACAACACAACACTTTAAAAAGTTCATAGACTTATTCTGTGTCTTCGTTCACTCTCTCTGTTTTTTTGTGTTAATTTCTTTACTTTCACATATCTTTCCTCCTCTTCCTCACCTTCTCCTCGTCTTCTTTTCGTCTCTTTTTCCCCCTTTCTCTACGTGTCTGAGTTCCTCAGTTGGAGAGGGTGCTTCTTCTTCCTGTTCGAAACCCCTCTCTACCTCTTGCTGCTGTAGTTTCTTAGGACATTCTGAAGACCAATATCTTTTCTCTTGACAATGATAACAGGTATCTTTACTTTTCTCTTGCTCTTTTGACGGTCTAGGCACTCTGTAGCCCAGTGTCCTTTATTCTTACAAATATAGCAGACATCTTGATTTTCATCTCAAAATGTGGGGGAATAGTCCGTCGGTTTGTGTGAAACCGTATGAAACCTCGCAAAGCTCTGATCAGAATTTCGATCTGTGTGGGCTCTTCCGTCTTTCTGGTGGATTTGAGAGTGAAATGAATACTGGAAGGGAAGACACTGATCCTTTATATAGGGAAGACCCTGGATATAGGGGACCATGGCGTTTAAAATGTAGTCATTTGATATATTGCAGTCAAGATGAAACGATAGCATAATTTCGGGGAGAAAGGAGAAGAAAGTAACAAGCAGAAACGTGATTTATCGTCTCGCACAGTAGCTGATGTTTTGGCTAAAATTCATGCCAGCGATTTTGACGATGACATGAGTGAGCCAGAATCCAGACCCAGAGAGTCTACACCCAACCAATGTTCACCAATAAACACATACGAGAGACGGAAAAGAACTACGGCTTACACGTACACGGTGAAGTTTAAAGATTTCAAGTCCGAAGTACCTTTGGAGAAAGCAGATGGGTTCATCACCGAGGTGTGGATTCTTTGTTAACCACACTGAAACGACAATGTCAAGCCAAAGAAGTCGATCGATTGGACTTTCCATTCATCACGACAGTTTGAAGTCCCCCGATTTGGCAGTTTATCAGCCCAGCAGAATTGACACATTCCAAAGTCATCAACAAGATTCAACACGTACAACAATCCAACGACAAGTTTCACATCACCGATGGAAAAGCTACGCTGTTCCTGACCCACGTGTCTCTTCCCCAAGGAACAGGACGCAAAAAGGCATTATTGATGGACAACCTTCGCAGCACCAAAGAGTCTCGTCCGAATTAACAACCCTCAAGACCAGATGTGTGCTGCCTGTGCTATCGTGGTGGGTCGAATGTTTCACGACAAGAACGACACGGTAGAATGGAAAAGATCTTAACAAACTATTCAAAAATCGAACAGAGCCAAACAACAAAGAGAATCCAAACTCTTATTACAGCAAGAGGGGCTATACAAAGACACACACTGTGGCATTCCTAAAATTCAAAACTTGCAAGACGTATTGGCTCCACGCTTCACCTTGAAAATACACCCTCATGAAAAGCGCGGACATTTGTTGTTTTGAGGCAAACCTTTCAATGACGGTATCGCCACATTCCTGGGATACGGTTATTACTGAGAGAAATGTGACTATGGCTATAACAATAGAGAACAACACAATCATTGCGGATCGAAATATGACAGAAGTTTGGCCTCTCAGCCATGTCTTGACGAATGACAAGAACGGGTGCATTGCCCGGCTAGTCAGCGCACTATTGCTATCCATGCCTGTTACCAATTCCATCTAAAGACGCAAGGTTCACAGCAGAACAGTGCTTGTCAACTGCTGAGATTGTGCCCTACTTGTAGACAATGCATACGTACCAATAATGCCAAGGCACACTTATGTTCAGGAAAGAAACGATGTTACATTTGTAGCCAAATCGTAGACTTGGAACACGAAAGCTACATTCAAAAATATCATTCCAAGCATCGAGAGGAAGATGACCAGAAGAAATGGAATTTTATCTTTTTCGATTTCGAATCCATGCAAGAGACCGGCATTCAAATTCCGAATGTATGTGTGCCTCATTCAGCGTGCGAGCAGTGCATCCAATAGCCTATCTGTAGGCATTGTCCTCAGTGCAGCAAGACTCCTGCAGGACGTAAACAAAATCTTTCTGGGACCGAACACGATGGCCGATTTTACCCAATGACCCTTAGACCTCATCAACTTGACGTGGAACTAAGAGGACATCGAACGTTACAGAGATTGTCATCGCCATGCCACGGTGAATGCTCACAATTTCCCGGGATACAATGGACAGTTACTTTCGAGATACTATACGGAGCAAAGTACCCAACTTCCTAAAGTCACTTTGAACGGAGCTAAAATCATATCCATCCAAGTGGGACAAGTACAATTTAAAGCTTCGATGAGTTACTTGACCATGCCTTTGAGCCGAATGCCTAAAAACGTTGGAATGAAAGAAATGGCCAAAGGCTATTTTCCACACGTTTTCAATACCGAAGCCAATCATCACGCCGCTATACTCCATTTGCATGAGGCCCATTACTGCCACCCCGATAACATTCGTACCGAACAAAGAGAAACTTTCTACGCTTGGTACCAGACTCATGCATCGGACCCCCTTTTAGGAAGAAATGTTAAAGTATCGTCGTTTGTACGGCGTTGCTGTGGAAAATTTCGAGAACTGTTCACGGAGCTCGGAGGGATCGATCCTTTGAAGGAATCCTGCAACATCTCCAAAGCCTGTTCCTTAGTGTAACACCAACAAATCCATGCCCGAAAACACCCTGGTTGTCATCAGCCCTCAAGCTAAGAACTTTATCAAACGTCAATACTCAGTCAAAGCCCTACGTTGGCTACATTACTTGTGCGACAAGGAAGGCAAATGGGTCCAAGATGTACGCAACGGGAGAGGCGAAAAGATCATCATAACGTGTTCGGTTCATTGCTGCGACTTAGAAAACCCCAAGATCATGAACTAGTTTACCTGATGATTATTTCACAGATGTCCCCTCTGCTACCCTCAGTGTGACACAGTTTTTACAACGGACCATGGAAGACTTGTACCAGATCACTTGTCAGCGTCGTTTGATGTTAGAACAACAAGGATACCAAGATGGGGAAATTTGGGAATACGGGTACAATTGCCGTTTGAAAACGGATGCCGAGTTTAAATGTATTGTGGAAAGTTATAAGTTGATGGACCCTCTAAACCCAAGGGATAGTTTGTACACAGGACGGATAAATAGCACCTGTTTGCTGTACCAAGCCGAGGAGGAGAAAGAAGAAGAAATCAAATACCTGGAAGTGTGTTCGCTGTATTCTTACGAGTGCAAATGTTGTCGCTTTCCTGCAGGGAACCCGCAATTGCTGACGGTACACATCGACCTGGAAAATATTCGACAATATGAAGGCTTGATGAAGTGCAAAGTCTTGCCTCCCACGGGCTTACACCATCCCGTTTTACCTCACCATTGCCAGGGAAAACTGATGATTCCCTTGTGCCGTGCTTGTGCCGAAACGTGCAATCAAGACCAGCCTTGTCAGCACACCCAGGAAGACTGCTTTGACGGGAACGCGGGTCAGCGTGGAATTGTTCAAAGCTCTGGACCTGGGGTACCAACTGTTAGAACTGCACAAAATGTACCACTTTCCCAATACAGAATAGTACCACAAGGGCGACGAGACTCAGAAAGGCATTTTCGCCGACTACGTGGATGTTTTTGAAACTGAAACAAGAAGCCAGCGGCTATACTTATTGGTGCCACACTCCCGATGACCAAAAGAAATTCAAAGAGAAATACTGGGAGCTGGAATGCTTCACTTTAGACCACACCGAGAAAAACGAAGGAAGGCGATCGTTTGCCAAAGTGATGTTGAATTGTTTGTGGGGCAAAATGGCACAACGACAGTGTTTACCCAAGTCGGAGTATTTGACAGACCCTTCCCTCTACTTCAGTACGATTCACGACGAAACCAAATACATGAAGCACGTGGACGTCCTTCGTGAGGACTTGATCCTGGTAAATTACGAAGAAGAACTGTACTTTGTATAAGCTGACGAATTTGGAAATGTCATCATTGCGGCTTGCGTGACAGCCCATGCTCGCTTAAAATTGTACGAAGTATTAGAACTGTTAGGAGATCGTGTGCTGTATTTTGGCACGGACAGTTGCATCTACATCGATCGCCTGGGTCACTGGTATCTTAAAATTGAAGGAGACCTTTTAGAAGCCTGAACAGACGAGCATCCCGACGACAAGATTCTAAGTTTTGCTAGTGGCGGTCCTAAAAATTGCGGCTACGAATACCGTGACCCACAAGAAGTGCACACGGAGTGTAAAATGAAAGGATTGAACCTCAATTATCGCATAAGTTGAGTGATGAACTTTAGGGTCTTGAAAGAAGCATTGAAATCATGGCAGGATGGAAACTTTGAAGTGACCACCTTCGAACCGCACAAGATTATACGTTTATCTAAATACCAAATCGTCAGTAGACCTTTGGAAAAGTGTATAAAATTATGTTCCAGATGCGAGTGCAGTTTCCCAACCAATTCACATTGCCGTACCGACACGTCAATATTGCTTAACGTATAAAAAAGGACAATGTCTAAGATCGATAGCTCATTGTAACTACAAAGACCAAGCGAGAAAGATGAATACTTTTAAACAGACATCATTCAAGTTCTGGGATTCTCAATTTGAGTCTGATGCTGTGCCTTGCGATGAGAGCGATGCCATACTCGGTGACCTCAGCGATTTCAGTGTCACATCATGGGAACTTTGCTATGACTACTACTACTACCATTACACCAACCATGGAAAATGATTATGTGCGTGTCAAACCTGACGGATGCGAAAGCGATGACATTGGTTATCGTGGACTCTTTACTGGTTCGCAGTGTCAGTTGTATCTTCCACGTGAAACCATGGAGCTACCACCCTACTGATGTCATCCAAAACTGAGCAAATTTCTGCGGATTTCACCGTACCCTCATCGAAATAAACCCTGAGCGATTTCCCGAATACTGCAACTTTGAAAGTCGTTTTCAAACCTTCAAAGGAAAATGGTCTAAATAACTGGGAGGATCTATCCCCAAAGAATTAGCGAGGATATTATTTTTCTACTTGGACGAAGGGGTCAAGTGCTTCAGTTGCTGTGTGCTACTTCACCAGTGGGAAAAAAAAAAGATTCGGCTTACCTGGAACATGTTCGATGGTCTCCGCCTTGTCACTATTTACCTTTAGCGGGACTCTAGTCATTGAAGTGACATACCATGTCGTTTAAGAAATGCAGCTTGGCTAAGAGTCAAACGTTGGACAATACCGAGACAAGTATTCAAATCCCATTTGAAATATAATATTCAAGGATTATCAAACGAACCGCAAGAGAAGATCTACAAGGATGTTTGGCAGGGACTTGCCAGAGCAAAATCTCATTTGGTGCCTCTAGAACTTGTGTCGAGAAATTCACAAGAGGAAAGTGAAAAAAAGTCGACAAACGCGTCAGATTTCTCTGGATCGAGTGTACGTTCATCCGATTGTTCCGCTTTAGACCGTTTACATCAGACGATTTTACTGATATTTTTACGCGTTACCCTGAATGGTATCGGTCAGAAATTACTCGTTATGTCCATTACTTTCGCTCTAGGAGAAGATTTTAAATAAAATAATACTGACTGACATGATCATGGATACTTTACAAGAGAACATTCTTGATTTGCCTGTGGAGTTAAGAGAATGCATTTACCGAGAGCTGATTAAATTACAAGTGAAACGCAAAGAACAATTGCATCCGTTACTTCATCGATGTTTAAACCACTGGTACCTGAATGCTATAAGAGGACTGATTCAGATGAAAGTGTTCCAGTGGTCAGACATTGTTAAACTGGACGTGGGCGATAAATATTGGTTTGTTGTGACTCAATCTTTTTACTACAAGATAGACATACTGCAACGAAATCCAGAGGAAAAGTTAGAGGATTTCCAAAATGTTTTACACAACGTAAACTTAGTTCAAGAAGAAACTTCTGAACGGAGTGTGATGTGCAAGTTAGTGCCTAAACCATTGAGATTCGCCACTGGAGTAAAATCAACTCATCAGATTTCTCTGGATTAAGTCTGCGTTCATCCTATTATTCCGCTTTCGACCGTTGACATTAGAAGATTTTATTAACATTCTTGACCTTTACCCTGAATGACACTGTTCAGAAATTATTCACTATGTTCATTACTTTCGCTCTAGGAGAAGATATTTAATAAAATAAGGATTATTAGAAGTGACCCTCTAACGTGGGTATAACTACTGACTGTCATGATCATGGATACTTCACAAGAGAACATTCGTAGTTTGCTTCTAGAGTTGAGAGAACGCATTGGCCGAGTGATGGTCCAAATACATGTGAAACGCAAAGAACAATTGCATCCGTTACGTCACCAATGTTCAAACCATTGGTACCTGAATGCTGTAAGAGGACTTATTCAGATGAAAGTGTTCCAGTGGTCAGACATTGTTAAACTGGACGTGAGCGAGCAGGATTGGCTTGTTGTGACTCATTCTTTTTACTACAAGGTAGACATACTGCAGCGAATTCCAGGGGAAGAGTTACCTAAATCCTTTACACAACGTAAACTTAGTTCAAGAGAAAACTTCTGAGCGGTATGTTGTAATGTGCAAATTTGTGACTAAACCATTTCGATTCGCCACTGGAGGACGATCATCTCTCTGAAGAAAATACACTTATTCCCTCCGACAAAAGGAGGTACAAAAACGACCTACCATGCCACGACCTTTATCAGTGGTGATATAACATATTCCATGGAAGGAAATCAATGAGAGTATTCAAACGGTGGATTATTGCCAACACTTATTACGAGAACTGTGTCCCATGAATTAGGGTCGACATGTGGTGTGTGTATTAGTGAATTGCTTTCTGGGATTTCGTTTATCAGTCGATTCCTTGTGGACTCTTTACGATCAGTACTTACCACAAAATAAAACATGAAAGTGGTCCCTTTAAATGTCCACTAGAGACTCATTTTATTAAAAGCCTTGCGTTTTCATCTAGATACTTCCCGATCTCTACGGGAGAAAGTGATTCATCAACCTTTAGGTACTGAAGATGTGTACGACGATGTGTGTGTAGCTTGATACTTACACCCTCACTGGACAGATGTACGTGACTAGCAAAATTGGGATTTCGAGGCTTGGACCAAAGAGGAGGCCAATTATGCCCAAGAGTTGTGATCCTAAATTCACACGTCCAGCGAAAAAATAACTTTGAAACCCGTGTTAGTGACAGTACCAGAAGAAGAACTTGACACAGAGGACATCCACTCCCTTCAGGACAGGACTGTCATGGACATTACCGAACGACAATTCCGGGAGGACACCTCTGTGGCTGTACCCAATGTAGAGACTGTAAGAACATTACACGCTGTCCCTAGGATACCGTTGTTACCAAAAACATGGAGTACAGTCACTTGCTTAGATTCCACTTTGATCACTGTGATGTATATTTTACCGCTGTACTTAACCATTTTGACTTCTGTGTATTTTTGTCTTTCGTGTTGTTCCATCTTAAAGAACTAAACGTGTCCTCAAAAAAAGTATAAAAACTCTTGTCTTGTCTTTCTTCGTGTCAAAAGTGACATAACCTACACTATGACTACCACTATTGTCTCTGCTCCCTCTTCCTCCACTTTCAAAGTCATCGACGAACACTTAGATCGTACCAGTTGGGAGGCCTTGTATCTTCGCCATCCTTTTAAAATGTTAATTGCCCGACCTAGCTGTTCAAGCAAAACCGAATTCGTCAAACGTTTGATCGAACATAAACATCATTTGATCGATAGTCCACCTCAACGGATCGTGTGGTCTTACAAAGATTGTCAATCGATGTACAGTCTCTTGGGAGAAATTCAAGGCGATTCCATCGTGTTTGTGGAAGGCATTCACGGCAAAGACGACAAGATCGTGTCTGTCCCCAGTCAAACCCATCTGCTCATTTTCGACGACATGTTAGGAGAAGACGACGAAATAATTAAATTGTGGTTTACGCGCAAGGGGCATATGGTAACGCCAGTGTAATTTACATCACCCAAAATTTATTTTGACCAAGTAAAGGCCATCGCACCATCAGTTTCAAAGCTCATCACGTGGTCTTGTTTAAAAACACAAACAATTAGGAACACCTTGGCTGGCTCGATCGTAAGACGATGTCACTTAAACATCACATACCTATTTATGGATTTAAAATCTACTACCACCAATTATTCGCGATTTCGTACCCATCTGTTTCACCACTGGTGCCAAGACGTAGGACCTGCCGTGTACACGTCCCGTCATCGACTTCACAACAACAGCAAACAAGTCATAAAATCCTCAGACACTTTGGGTCTGTTTCATACAGGTTCAACAATGACGTCCCTTCAATTCAGTCTCATCTTCCCGTCAAATTGATTCGTGCATTGTATGGCATCAGTCGCGAAATAAAATCCCCAAATACATGCTCGTGTCTTAGAAGCCAGTCTCAAAGAAGTTTTACGATGTTTTACGGTGACAGCACGTCAATTACTACAAGGCATCATTCACATTACTCATCAAACCAAAGTTTTTTTGTGAAAAACAAAGCAACTGGTCGATCCCCGCATCGATACTCAAATAAAAAAGCAAATCATTTTGAAGCCTGCAAGTAGAGGATCTCTAGGAGGTGTTACCATTCACTCCCTCTTAAAATGGGATCAATACCACCAAAGTCATCCCCAATAAATAAGCTACTCCCAAACGAACCCAGAAGAAGAAAACGAGCAACATTGTCAAGACCAGGTCACAGCCCCAGAAAAAGAAAGGTCCTCAGAAAAGTCTCCAGAAAACAGCTTCTACCCGCAAAACATGCACTTTGGTCAGGATTCACCGTACATTTGCAAACGACGACCTTCAGAGACGGTGACCGCGTCTCCAGTAGTCACAGGTTCTTGCACTTCTCAGTTGCTGGTGATGTCTGCCAAGTTCAATTTGACACCCGTTCTTCCTCATTTGATGAACCAATGGAAACCCGCGTCTCCAAGAACTCCTCCTTCAGCGGTTACACCCTCCTCCTCTTTAGCTGCAGTTGCAGCTGCTTACAAAGTACTTTCGTCCAAAATCAAAGTCCAAGAGAGGTCGGGCATGTTACATAGTTTACTGCATTTGTCCAAGCAAGAACTGACCCGATTTAGTCCGTTGAGAACCCCTCCACTAAGTGTGATGCCTGTCATCCTTCTGATACTACGTAAAGACAATAAATAGCGACGCATTCCAATATAAAAAGACCTGCGTCAGAGAATGTGAATCAGTGATTTGTGCTCAGGAACAAATAAAGATGTCACTCCCACCCCTAGAAACCATCCTTCTTCTAACCCCAAATGAAAGAAAAGGAAAGGACTTCGACCTCGTTTGGCCAAACATGGGACGTGTCATGCGTGCTGTCTAAAGCCCCTCCATCCATACGAAAACAACTCATTCAAACAGCTTCCAATGACGTCATCAATGACGTGTGCGAATTTTGTTTGAATGTCTTGAAAGGTACGATACCTTTGTCTAAACACCAGAATAAATGCGTAGCCAAACATCGTCACGTTCTTCGGCAAATGGTTCAAATGAAAATACCCATTCGTCAAAAAGGAAAAAGATGCTGGTACGCCCATTTTGTTAGGACCATTGCTGAAAGGATCATTAGGAACAATGCTGTGAGGTCTCATGGGAGCAAGATAAAAAAAAGACAAAGGAGATAAAATTGACCTCTAGAGTCTAAATATCTCAGACGTGACCATTGAAATCGAATGGAAGGACGCAAACTGGTTTAGTGTCTTACAAACGATGGATGGAAATACCATCGTGGAAAGAACAACAGACCACGCATTTGCCTCCCAATCCTCATTTGACCGAGATGTCCCAGTTACAACACGAATCGCAGTCGTTCATGGATCTCAGCGATTCGTCCGAAACAAAAATCACAAAAGTAGGGTCAACTATTGCAACGACTGCAACTTATTCACAAGAAAGCTGCAGATGTAACAGTTCTGCCCACTCTGAAAATTCTTTAAGACCCTGATGAAAAGTGCCTCACCATCACCACCATCACCACCTCCAAGGGTGAAGACAGACGCAGCACCAATGATGCCAGAGGAAGAAGAATCACGAGAAGTCTTTCAAACACCGTCAGCAGCTCCCATTAATAGTAAGATTGCAGCGTCCTTGTTGACCCCTTCCCCCACTCTCCAACGAGACGATCTGAACGCTTGGGTTAAAGAGTTGATCTCCACTCCTCCTTTGACAGAAGTAAAATAGGAAGAAGGGAAACCAGAAGTAAAAAAAGAAAATAAGACCAAAGTTCTCCCATTACCATCCCACCACTACCAGTACCCTCGACATCTACTCCCGTGGCACATGAGACACGTAAAGCCGTTTCCAAACCACCATTTCGCTCCATCCGAAGTATCATCAGCGAAGAGTGGGTGCCTTAGTAAAAAATGGAGAAAGTGTTCGCTTGCATTTACTACTATCCATCCCATCCTGCAGGTTACGGAGGAGTTCAGATATTGTATCGTGCTGCCAAAACTCGACTGAAAAGTCTCCGTTTACCTCAAGTGCAACGATGGTTACAAGAACAAGCCACGTACACTTTACACAAACCCATTCGACGAAACGTTTCCAGAAGTCGCATCCGATTGGAGGGTATCATCAACACTGGCAAGCCGATTTAGCCGATATCTCTCATTTGGCCACCTAAAATCGTGGCTACAAATATTTGTTTTGTGTCATCGACGCATTTTCCAAATTTGCCTGGGTCGTGCCATTGACATCCAAATCGAGCAGTGAGTTAGTGCATGCCATCCAGCTGGTGTTGAAACAAAGTGGTCGTCACCGTCTTTGATCGCAAACGGACAAAGGCACCAAATTTCTGAACCAACCTTTCCAAAATTAATTAAAGAAACGAGACATTCATTTTATCACCTCCGAGAACCCCGAAACCAAAGCCAGCATTGTGGAATATTTTCAATGCACCTTGAAAGAATGGATGTGGAAATGTTTTACGCATCAACACACTCTCAAGTACATCGACACCTTAAAACACCTGGTTCAAGCGTATAACCGATCTAATCATCGAAGCATCGGACGTGCCCCCAAAGAAATGACTCCCAACAACGAAGTGACCGTTTTAGAGCAGTCTGTTTGGTACATTCCCGACGGTGGATACAAAGTGCAGTGTTGGTAGCAGGAGATTGGGTGCGCATTGGCAAAACAAAACGCACCTTCGAAGAAACGTTACTTATCCAACTGGACCACCGGATTGTTTCGTGTCACTGGCGGAGCGCGTGGTTAGAAACAATATGGATACTTACCCTTACCGAGCGTACCTGGTAAAGTTATTGACTTACGGTAAAGAAGCCAAAAACACTCATCTGGATGCCTGCGTAGTATGGAAATCTGACACGGCAGTAGAATTCAACGAAGTAGATGACGATATAAGGGATTTATTGAACGTCAAAAGAAAATCAAAGACAGCCGTAGTTTAGAACAGATGGATCGTTTGAATTTAGACATGAGGCTGCAAGAGAAGTATTTGATCAACTGAGTGGATGTCCGCCTGAGACTGAATCCTAGCAGCGACGCTGTCCATCTGATGGCTGAAACTGCCGATTACAAAACCATTATCCAAGAAGCCAGACTTTATGTACAACGCATGGAAATGTTACCTAAAGTGGGAACTGACATCAGTCACACTTTGAGCAGAACGACTGCCAAGTATCCGATACTACGTGTGGAAGTGAAAACCGTCACCATTTCCGCTGTTTATCAATCCATCGAAGATCATCTGTTCCAACGATAATTACTCAAGCATTTGATCACTGGCGTCATCAGAAATTCAGCCTTCAACGGACTTCACAGTGAAAATCCTTTCGAGTTTAAGCATTATTTTGTGACAATGATCAAAGTCACTCGCAATGGCAAGACACTGTGTACCAGACCCTTCGAACCTAAGGAGAAGAATTACTTGAGATCGTACTTGTCCATGTACGAAGCCACCGGACAGTAAGGAACCAACACCAGTCACAGTATTACGTACGAGGATTGTGCAGGAGGCTATGCTTTGTGGGATTTTGATTTCACTCCAGACCAAGGCAGCGACGAAGGACATTTCCACCATATAAAATCAGGCCAGATTCGTGTAGAACTTCAGTTTGCAAATCCTCTACCCCCAGATAACACGGTAAACGTCATCTTTGATGCCGAATTTGATAATATGATGGAAATCAACAGTTTGAGAGAAGTCATTCTAGACTATTATAAGATATGGAAGACTGTATTCCCTCTTTGAATAGTGGAATATCTATTGAAATGGAATGGGAGGAGACCGTGGAAGTAGAACCAAAAGACCAAAACAAATTATCTCATTTACCTGCTATTAACACTCTCAAACTTATAATGTTTCCTCTCTCATTATTAAAAGCATTAAACAGCACAGAGCCTCTCTCAATTCAGCAAATATTCAGAACCTTTCGGAATTAAACTCGATGATTATAAATTCAAAATTCATGCAAGACGACAACTTTAGATCAACACCCTGGACTAGTGAACAGACAGATTCCTATGGATCGGCACCTGCCCTCCCGCCCACCTCCTCTCATGCCACGACCGGACATCAATTAACAGCGTGCAATGCGCGCATTAATTTTTAACAATAAAAATCATGAGTAAGTGTCGGTTCCAATCCCACTCATCCCCACAGTTGGTACTAGCTTACTTAAACTTGAGTGCGTGTTGGGTCCATTCCCACCCATGACAGCCCACCATTCAAGGAGCATGGGACAATATGTCTCGCTAACTGACGGCTTAATTATCAACACCCCTTGAGTGCATAAATGCCTGGGGTATGTGGCTCTAATTCCTTTTCCCAGGAATAATTATCATCCTGCTGTGCAGGAATACACCAGAATCAAATGCGCTCCGTGCGAACGAATCTATATTCCAAGTAATCAATCAATCAATCAACCCAAAGACAAAGATGAAGAGAACATAGTGATAAAGTCCAGATGGCCAGAAAAGTAACAACATTTAATCTACTGTTTTGCCAAACACCTGGCAGAAATAATTATGGAATTGATCAAGAAAGATTGCTATGGATGTCAAGACGATCCTCCCAGTGAAGTTAAACACGATATAGGTCTGATGTGAGTCACGAAGACAAATTGGGCGAGTATCTGGATGAAGATTGGAGTCTCGTCTCGGAAGAAGCAGCGTTACATCAGTTGTATAAAGACTTGCGTGATCATTCCTCTCCTTAATTGATGGCTCTAGAGATCCATCACACTGAAGCTCTCTTGACTCAGAGATTTTCAAGCAAAATGTTCGGATTGAATAGATGACTTATCATTGCCTGCGGGGAAGAAAAAAAAAAACCACAAAGAAATGAATACCTGGGAACTTTATTACCTTTTGAACCACAGTTAGTATACTGCTTCTTGGAATCATGTCGTGTGTGCTAAAGATGAATTTCCTCATCGCAAACCTCAAGACCATCAAGCTTATATCATCAACACAAACGACAGTCATCTCCCAGGAACTCACTGGGTAGCCATCTACTTTCCCCGCGATGGTTGTGTTGAGCATTTTGATTCGTATGGATTACCACCTTTGGAAGACGACATCATCGACCTTATGAGAGGAAACGCCCAGACGACACGATTCAATTTTTGTGAAATTACGAGGCACAGATTCCTTGGTGAGTGGACAATACTGAGTGTATTTTCTTCATCAACGCAGTCTTGGATATTCTTGATAACATTTAGTGACTTATTTTGATCGTCACTCTTCTAGAAAATATGACAAAGTAGATCGATGTTTTTGTGACCATTATGACGATCTTTTGTCATTAGTTAGTGTACATCAATGGCCCAATGACTTCCATCAGTGGAAGTCTAGCTTAACTTCACAACGTTGTCTACCTTGTCAAAAATATATTGTTATTTGAAAAATGTTTCTTTGTTGTCAGTTATTTGAACAAAAATGTTTTGAAAAATGTGCCTGTCGTTTGTTTTCAATTTTTATTATAATGCATGCTCTTTGACTTCTCTCTATCTAACACCCTAAAATCAAACTATCATAGCGTTCAGACTCTAAACATTGTATGGATGTTTTCTGTCGCTTCGCTCTTGAAAATATAAAGCAAAGCAGTCTCCATTCTGACCATCCATTATTGACTCATCCTCCTATGAAGATGCCTTCTACTTTAGCTAGACTAAATGAAGCCATGTGCATTTGCACCAAGTCAGGCAAAGCCTGATACTCAAAACTGAAGATATAGAGAATGTCCGAATGTTGAAAGTGGTCGAAGACTTGATAGAAGAGATCTTCAGAGGAAATTAAGAAAGAGCAAGAAGAGTGGACGGAGAAGTACAGACTTCAGAAGCAGAGAGAGCAGCAGTAACAACAACAGCAGGAACCACACAAACGATTTGTTGACTGTCGTGTAAACACGAAAAAGATTTCCGTCTCTTTCCGAAGAAGCAGGCCATATCCTGTGAAAAAGTCTGTCGCCAGACGGGGATGCAATCTTATACAATAAAAGATTGCCATAACTCAGCATCCACAAAACAACAGCCCTTTTCAGGGCTACACCAGTACTCAAGAAAAGATATACTAGTTCAGTTGTCAGTTGTATGTTTGCAAGTTTTAAAAAAATAGAAATATGGTTATAAGCACTTCGTTTCTTTGTTTTATGTCCAAAATAAATAGAAGTGTGTCTATAAGCACTTCATTTCCATGGCTTGTCAAAAAAAAAATTCTGTATGTGTTTGAGTTTGTGACGGGGAATGTTTTCCTTCACGTCCACGCATTAAAAATATAAAGCGAAAGCTTTTGTCAGTCTGGCTACCCAGCGTTCACTCGTTAACATGATCAGATCTGCTAAATTGATAGAATCTAAGATGCACCTGGAGTATGCCAGGCGGCTTCTGGATGAACTGGCCATAGAAGCAATAGAGGAGGAAACCATGCTTGAGGAAGAGGAGAAGAGAAAGAAAATAGAGATGAAAGAAAGGATCTTGCCTCACCTGATGATTAGGTCAGTGTGTGAAGTGGAGCCTCTGGTAACACCACTACTACCACAAACACGGCCAATAGCTCATCCACAACCATCACCACCAGCACAGAGACACGTGGACCCCCAGACGGAAGACTGGGAGGAGGAGTTGCGTAAGCAGGAGGTAAATAGACCACATCATCCACGGTTGTGGAATAGGAGAAGAAGGCAAGAAGAAGTCTTCAGAATCCCACAAACGGAAGATTGGGGTACTGAATCCATTATAGCAGTCTCTGCGCTCCCAAGAGCAAGACTTTAACTGGGAGCAGGACTGGAGTAGACGTTGCGTGTGTGGGGCCAGACCTGGAATGTGCACACATTAAGAGGTGCATCTGACGTTGAAAACACAGCCATTTTCAGGGCTCAAAAAGATTTGCTTTCTTGCCTAATTCTTTTTTAGTCGGTTGTATAGTTGTTTGTGTGGTAGACTGATGTTCACCAATATATGTATGTGTCCTATGTCTATGTCTCTGTCTATAAAGAAGATGTATGTCCCGCCCCGCCAAGCGCTGTTTATTGGTATAGTTTATGAACTAGCTGGATGCACCCGCTACCCGCTGAACTAGATGGACTTACCCGCTACCCGCTACCCGCTACCCTAAACAACAACCCCACTTTCCCTTGCTCGTATACAGTCCCAATATTCCCCATGTGAAATTCCCATTGTCTGTAAACGTTCCCAGGGAGATCTGAAAACTCTTGTCCGTAAACGTTCCCAAGGGGTTTTTGACTCGGATTTCCATTGTCCGTTGGGTACCCCACTAGACTAGCGGCACGTGTCACGTATGTCAACGTGGTGGCTACATGGACTTTTGTGAAACAAAATCGGGTTTAACCCAACTTTTTGAAACGTTCTGATTAGAACAAACAAAAAGAAAAACACATGTCATTTATTAGTTATTTAATAGCGTACGTTAATGTGTTAATTTAAGTACATGTATTCCTTTGTAAGACTGTGAATCATCCTACGATTTTCAGGAGAGCACTTGTTTTCTGTTTGAATTTTGCGTCATTTCTCAAGTCCACTAAATAGTTTCATGTTTATAGGAGTAAGTGTTTCATTTTGTTTATTGGCCCTCTCTGATAAATAGTTTGCCCGGGTGTAGGCATCCCACTCAAAGTTTCCCTGCCTATTATATTAATACAGTGACTAGTAAATTGTAGGCTTCAGGTCAACACTTCCTATTTTTAACGAAAAGTTCTTTCATGTGTGAGCAATGTCCTTCACAGGATGTTAGCCATAGTGTATACTTAATCACCCCAATTTAATTTGTACTTTAGATTATAACGTTTACAACCATTAGTATACACATAGCAAATTTATCTAGTATAAGGTATGGACCATTTAATTTTCGGGGGGTTGGGTGGTTGCTGAGATTTTCTTTTCAAATATTATTAAAATATTATTATTATTTTTTTATCTTAGGGTAATTTTTTCAAATAATAAAAATTGATATGACTGTTTTATTTTGCTATATATCAGAGCAAAATATTTTTTCCAGTTCTTGACAGACTGGAACTTGGGGGGAAAAAAAGAAAAAGCCCCTGCTTCAGAGTATTAAATTGCTGATCCCTAATATATAATTGGGGCATTCAATGTTACGTATCACGGTATGTTTAGAAATACCAAGGTATAACGCCGTACAGAATTTCTCGTGGTACCCAGCTCAGATAAGAACAGTAATAAATAGGACTGTTTTAAAAGTGCCTGTTTTAAAAGTACCATGTCAATGACAAAACAAATCTAACTGAATCTTTAGTTTATAATTTGAATAGTGCTCTGTCAAAAGCATGCAATCAAACGGTCTAGTTCATAGAATATGCCTCCGTAAGGGACAATTTTGATGTGTATGAGACGATTATATATGCAGGCAGTGGTGCCCAGGGAAATGACTTTTTGATTAATGACAGACTGGTTCCATGTTTCACTTTTAGTGCCTTATTTTGATATGCAAACTTTGCCTCTGAGACAGTCAAGATAACAACTTTTAATAACAATTATGGCCTTTGACACAAATTCTACCGATGGGGAGAGACATATTTAAGAGCACTGTTCATGTCTCATTTAGGAGTTTTGGCAAGTGCCCGCTTATTGTCGAAGACCAGTCGAGAGTATGTTATGCTCGCGACATTTGGCCCTTATAAATAGACGTGATGCAGCCTATCATTATGGTGTATTACATGCTACGAATTTTATCGATTGATAAGACGATTTTCATTCCTAGCCAGCTGTTACGCTCTGTTTTATTTACCATAAATAACTATTTATAGATTTATGGCTTTAAGCAAATGTACATTTTACTTTAGTTAGCACACAACAGTGTTTTACATCCGGGTTAAAACTTAGTTATTATCCTTTACAAAATCAGCAAATTTACGACCTAACTTTGAAGTCCAGAACGTATCATTTGTTTAGGTTATTCCCTTCTCGTTGAATGGTTGCTCTTTAAATAATTATAGACACGTGTGCTGCTTATATATGTATAGAGACCTGAAATTTGTTTCAAAAAGGCCAAAAAGAGAAAATATCGATTCATTGCAAAGGGAAAACAATCAATGCCGATTACTTGACAAAAAAAGTAACACCTCATCATTGTTGAATATGCATAAAAGCATAAGGAAGAAGAGTTTATCTGATTTCAAATGGAACGGATATCTACCTTAAACATCTTGCTACGCTGGCTAATTTAACGATAACGTTTCCAATGAGCTTATATACCGTGCATTAGCAACTAAACACAGGCACTTGATTCGGAGGGAAACGAATATGTATCCTCACCAATTCTTTGTTAAATGGTGAGTGTACACATTAGTCCCACCCCCACCCCCCACCCCCATAAGAACCTATGCAACTAGAGCTGGGTCCCACGAAAAATTATTAACCACGGTAGTAGTGAGTGGGGACGATATACGGACAATGGGAATTAGCATTACAAGACCCCCTGAGACGATATACGGACAAGATTTTTCAGACCCCCTGGGTCAATATACGGACAATGGGAATTTAACATGGGGAATATTGGAACTGTATATGGACAAGGTAATGGGGAAGATTTGTGTAGGACCAATAGGAGAGGTGGGTAAACAAAGACAGTAGAGATATAGACATATATAACACATACATAGATTGATGAATATCACTCTATCACACCTAAACTATAACATCGACTAAAAAAATTTAGGCAAGAGAATAAATATCTTGGGAGGCAACCCTAAAATATAAAATCGACTAAAAAAATGTAGGCAAAGAGAATATCTTTTCGAGGCATATAACTGTCCCTGAAAGGGTCTTTTGGGTTTCCTATTCTTGTTCTTCTAGTTTCTTCTTTTCCTCCACCATCTACTTAGTTTTGTTACAGCTGTTGTCTTCTTATTATTTCATTTTATTCCTCCTTCTGTTTTTCCTTCTTCGCTTCCTCTTTCTTCCTTTCATTTTCTTCTTCCTTTTCTATTTTGTTATTCCACTATCTTATCCTCTATATGTCCTCTTCATACTCCTTCTCCTCTTTTTCTACTGTGATCATTGTTTCAGTTGTTCCTCAGCCTTTTTTAAACTGTTCATTTCCATTTTCAAAATGTATGGAATATAGGTACCATTCTCTATTCTTACTAGCAGCACTTCTACCACGCCTATCGTATCCACCACTTCCTGTAATTTCAACATCTCCATAGTTCCGTGCCATCTTCTTCTTTGGTTATTCTGTGTAGAATGGCACAAATCAATCAATCAATACGAATTAAAGTCGCTTACGCAAACTTGGTGCTTTCACGACAGGTTAAATCTTGATGGTCAATAGCCTTAGTTGGTTGGACTGTATGAATGATGCCACTACGGCTCCGCTTTTATATGCAAGTGTTGCATGTGGCGCAAATTACTTACTTAAATTAAATTAACCACGTTTGCGCCCAACAA
Source organism: Sinohyriopsis cumingii (assembly GCA_028554795.2). NCBI lineage: Eukaryota > Metazoa > Mollusca > Bivalvia > Unionida > Unionidae > Sinohyriopsis > Sinohyriopsis cumingii. The sequence goes on from CM068827.1 coordinate 28,495,910, forward strand.
GGGCATGTACTGACTGTCTGACTATTTGGATTAACTTCGTTTTCGCCCGTCAGGGCATGTACGACGAGGTAATGCCAGCAAAGCTGGCTGCATAATTGATCCTGGAGGACTGGGAGAAGGAATTAGTGCCTTAGCCCCCCCCCCCCCCCCCCCCCCCCGGCATTTATGTGTTCATAGAAAACTGATTAAGTTGGCCTGCAGGTCTTGGGACTAATAAGTCCCTAACGACCTGAATGAAGAGCCGTCATGAGTGGGATGAACCCAGCACGCACTGATGTTCTAAGATGAATTTCAGTCTGCCACAACTGAGGAAGGGTGTCAACCAAAGCAGTATGTGAAGCCAGTAGCGATTGATCGCCACTATGACGTCACATCGGGACACCAGGCTTTAGACAGTTGGAAATGGTTCCACATCTCCGTCATTGTATGATATCCGAGATAGGCAGAGGAGGCAAGGAACTCGGCAAGCCAGCCATGGATGTTGTGTACTCCCAGAAAAACCAGCTCGTACTTATTTCAAATCTAGTCCAGTTATATAAATGGACAATAAAATGTCATTAATGTGTAAGCTACCTGTGCAGTTGTTCAAATCAACTAAGTCAGAAATGTTGAAAATGATTCATTCTAAAGTTGGAATTTAGTGTACAAAGTGTTCGTTAGATATACTAATTAAGTACCAATCAATACAGTAGAAATGACTTGTAAATAGTTTGTATCACGCATAAAAGAAAATAAGAGAATAACATTTTGATGTCGGTAACGAAACAAATCAAATTAGGTTTTGTTGTTAAAATAGATATTATCATATAGGTTCTCTAGCCAAAATGAGAACCAGGATTATTCGACCATGCAACTTTGAAAGTAACTCGGCTATACTTGGGGGCCTGTACGTCATCATCATCATATTTAAATTATATACGCAATCGCCCATACGGGCATGCACGTCTGTTTAATATCCGAAACGGACAATTTTATTGGTCGTGGGGAGCGGAATGGTGCCACATTCCCCAGGCATTACTGTGCATAGAATGCACTGTTTAATTGACCGTCAGGTCTTGGGTCAATATGACTGGCTTCATAGACCCTAGCGACCTGGATGTAAGACTATAAGGCTGGATATAAGGCTATACTCGAGTGGGGATAGTCTCAGCACACACTCGAGTTAAAAGTGGTAATTCAGTCTGCATTTACTGCCCAGGCGTCGACCAAGCAGTATGTGACGCCAGTAGCGATTGATCGCCACTATGACGTCACATCAGGACACCTAGGTTTTTGGTTATTTGATCATGAGGAAAGGAAAAAGTGCCTCTCCCTTCTTGTAATTAATATGTGCTAGGCACATTAATTAATTTCATGTCCGGCAGTGGCAAGGATAAAGGTTCGGTCAGGGAGGATCCCGCGCAACAGGAAGGCACCTTGGTGTATCGAGGATATTAATTTTTAGGATCCCTTGCCAAAAGGTTACTGAATTGTCTTGATGGACTTTTGAGATATATTGAAGAATATTCTGTGCTGTTTTAATTAAGGATAGTACCGCACCAGTGACCGCTTAGTGATAGTCTGTGGGGTTATTATAACTGTATCCAGTTTGTCTGATTTGGATGGGGTGATTTTGGTTGAGTTCACCCTTTTTCTTATGTTTATCTTAAGCTTTCCTAGGCTGTTTGGTGTGCTGCTTTGTGCAGCTAGGCCTGATGGTCCTTGGGGTTTGGACCACCTCATATATTCTTAAGTTTTGGGGTTCTAACTAGTTTCGCTAGTATTTGGTTGCCGCATTGTGCAGCTGGGCCTGATGGTCCTTGGGGTTATATCACCTTATAGGTATTAATTTTGGGGTTAAAGTAAGTTCTCTTATCTTGTTAGACTTTGCCACCTTATGCAGCGGGGCCTGACTTTTTAGACCACCTTATATATTCTAGTTGTTTTGGGGTCTTATCTAGGTGTTCTAATTGTTCTTGTGCCTTGAAGAGAGGCTGTGCCTTAGTGCAATAGCGTTGGTTGTACTTCAGATAATCAGCGATGTTAGTGTCCTTAATTCCATGTTGCGGGATTTTAGTGCCCTAGAAAAACAATTAATACAATTTCTTTAAATAAAATAAAATAATTTTTTTAAAAATATAGATTACGGGTTATTGCATTTTATTGTTTCTTTATGTTTGGGTTTAGGGTGGTTTTGATTTTTTTTTTCCCTAGTTTTATTGATGAAGCTATCAGTACGTTGTTATTTTATTCTCAGACTAAGTCTATTTGAATAAGACAGATATCTTTGCCGAATGCTCGGGTCGCTAAGACAAGTCAAATACATCTGATCTTATTTATACCCATGTACTTTCTATTATTGAATTAGCGAGGTGTGCGCACATTAAGTGCACATACATCGGGTTTAGGACTGCACTGCGGCCTGTTAATTGTTTCTGGGGTAAGGAATCAGTGTCTTTGAGGCTGGTTATATCCTATTTTTAAGTTCTGTTTTTTCTAGGAATTTTAATATATTATGGGATGTCAATTATATGTTACGGTTTTTCAAGTCTATGATTTCTGGAAAGGTACAAGGGTTTCCAATTGCTTTTTGTGCTTTTTGGAAATTGGTTCTTGCTGGTTGGAATTTAGTGCAATCATTGAATACATGTTGCAGGTCTTCTACTGTGTGAAAGTGGTAGCAGTTTATATTTACAGGTTTGGGGCCTATGTATTTTCCAAAACTTTCTGCTAATTTGGTTTTACCTGTCATTATTTGGTTAATTATTTTTTGATTAACATTGTTACATTTGGGTGGCTTAATGGACCTGTTAACTGTTGTTAGGATGGAGTGAAGTTTCCTACCTTTAGGGGTGGAATTCCAGTGTACCTGCCATTTTTGATTGATATATGTTTTTATGAAGCATTGAGCTTCTGTGATGCTGTATCTAAGTGTGGTTTTAACTTAACTTACTTTTTGAGACTTTATCTGCCTGTTCATTGCCAGGGATTCCTATATGTGATGGCACCAATATGAACTCGACTATTTATTCCCATGTACGATAATGATGAAAATAAATTTAAGTCGCCTATGCACTGAGTGCTTTCGCGATTGGTTAAGATTTTCCAGATTTAAGAATGTCGAGATTTTCAATTAGTCGGACTGTAGGAATGGTGACACTACAGTCTTTGTTTATGTGTGAGTGTCACACTTCTTGATTAGTCTGTCTGGACGAGGCAAGGTGGAAAGGAATCCAGGAACGGCGCTCAAACCCAAATAAACAATTCCAATCCTCCGCCAACTAATAAGCGTTTTACTGAGTTAAATTAGTGTTCCCAATCATATTTAATACCAGATATTCACAACTAAATGAAAGAAGTAATGAACTCAGCTCTCAATTAGATTTAATCTCTCATGTTTAGATCAGAATTCAATCCGAGTTTTCAACTACCAATCAAATTTGAGTTTATACATTGGACACTATCAAGTTCGAAAACAAGCCAAATAATTCAACCTCCAATCAGATGCAGACTTTCATAATCACTACGTTCGAGTTAGCCCAAGTAGAAAAAGGTTTTAACTTCCAATCAAGTTCGAGTTTACATGCCTGACACAACCAAGGTAGAAAACCAACTAAAGAATTCAACTACCAATCAAATTTGGGTTTACATACCTGCCACCACTAAGTAAGAGTACGATCCGAAAAATTCAACTGCCAATCAGATTTAGTTTTACAACTACATACACCGAGCGTATCACACTAACAGCCCTAAAATGCCAGGACTTATTTCATTTCAAATCAAGTCCAGTTTTACTAGTGGACAATAAATAAATCCAATAATGTGTAAGCCACCTGTGCAATTCTGTCAAATTGTTCGAGTTTCGGAATTTTCCTACATCTTATCTGTTCCAAAGAATTCTAGTAAATAGTGTACGTTGTAATTGCCCTAAAAATTTGTGCTAATTATTATGTCTAAGCGACTTAGATTCTTTTTATAGTCATTGTTAGGTGTAGTAAGTTGTTAATTTTGAAGCGGTGGAGAAAACGATCAAATTAGTTTTGTGGTTTTATCGAATCGGGATTCCAAGCCAAAGTGGAATCTCTTAGATATTAGGCAATTTTTCTTTTAGCCCTAAGAAGGGCTTTTATGATTTAGGTCGGCAGCCTGAAGGTGTTGCGGTGATTCCCGAAGTCCCATGTATCTACTGCCGTGTATGTTGATCTTCGTATGTTTCATTGGGAAATGCCTCTTACCATATATTGTTGTTAACGCAGTGTCATAAACCACAAGGATAGTGAGATACGTTTCCTGATAAGCCTTAGAGTAATGTTGCGATAGGATACGTTGCGCAAAGAGCCATTGTTGTGTATTGGGTCTTCTCTTCGGTTTAAGTGACCTCCAGGCCATATACTTTATCGAACTGATACAGTTCTTGGTCTTTTGGGGGTCACTTAAAGTTTCCTTTAAACCCAATTCCTCATATCGTTGCTCATTCGTGACCCCTTCTTCATTTTCCTCGTCAGTGCTTTTTTCTTCCAGTGTTGTTGTTGTTAGCTCTCCTGAGTTCTTCTCTTCTATATACGTTATGGTGGTAGCATCATTTTGCGGCTACGTCCGTTTGCGTTTCTGCACACTTCGTTTTCTTTTGCTGCCGATCGCTTGTCTGTGTAGATATAGCAATTATAACCACTGGGGGAGCCTGTGCCGGGTGTTGGTGTCCATGTATACTGCCTAAGCTATTAGCAGGAATATCAGAGTGGTTAGCTGCCTCTTTGTGGACAGGTTTCCTTCTCTGTTGCTATTTTTTTCTTTTGACTATACAGTAGTCTCCCTCATCTCCGACATGTAGGTCCTCACCTTCATTGTTAGAAATCCAGACCAGTAGTAGAGTTGTTGTTTTTTCTCCTGCTCTCAATCTCCAATTTGAAGCTTGTTTTTTGCCAAGAACTTTAATGGCTCTTTGTGCTGGAGCTGGTATGACTGCAATGGCTGGTAGAAAGCTTGGTGCCACGCCGTTCACTCTTTGTGTTGCGGTGTTTTCTTCCATAACTGTTGTGCTTCTGGCTTGTACAACGTGACTATTCCCAAACACATACTCTACTATCCACACAGAAAGGAAGGAGAGAAATACAAATCCAGAATCTACTGTCCACACAGAAAGGAGAGAAAACAAACCCAAAATATACTATTCACACACGGGAAGAGGAAAAACAACTCTCAAATATACTATCCACACAGAGGGAAGATAAAAAAATGTAATATACTATCCACATAAACGTGCTCAAACGCATACAAACACAATATCTACTATCCACTTAAACGTACGCGAACGCACGCAAACACACACTCTACTATCCACCAAAACGTACGCGAATGCATACAATCACACACACATACAACACATATCAGGAAAGGAGTGAGTGTTTATGATCACACTACTCCATATATACAACAATTGGCAATTTGAATAGGCTCTTTTCTAGAGATACGAGTAGCCCTGAGAAGGGCTGTTTTTTTAAAACTTCAGATGCACCAGCTTAATGTTGGCACCACCCAGGCTGGTCACCACGGATACATTGTCTGATCCAGGCCCTGCTCCCAATTAATGCGTGTGGTTATGAGCGCAGAAGGACGTTGATTTGCTTCACTATCCCCTTTCTCAGTTTGAAGGATAGTGAAGACTTGTTATTGTTGTTCTCTCTGTCTTCTATGCCGCACTTGGGGATGATCTAGCCTCCTGGCCTCCTGTAGACGCTGTACTGATTGTTATGGCTGTAGCTGTGGTTGACGTTGTTGTGGTGGTGCTGCTAATGGTTGCGGATGCGTCCTAACCTCAGGCTTCACCTCATGCAAAGGTCTCAGCATGAGGTAAGGCTGGATCCCTCTCTTCCTTTCCTTCTCCTCTTCGTTCCTTTCCTTCTCTTCTTCCTCCTCCTCTATCCTGGCACTTTCTGCTATGGCCTCCATAGCCAACTCATCTAAACGGCGCCAAGCATATTCCAGGTGCATCGGAAGCTCCAAGAGCTTGGTAATTCTGCTCATTTGTTCTTGACGTTGGTGAATCAACGTTGGGTAGCCAGACTGATTGATTACTTGAATTATAGACGTGTTCGTCCACCAAAGCATGTACGTCTGGTTAATTCCTACACAGCAGGATGTTAATTGTTCCTGGGCGAAGAAATCTGAGCCACATCCCTTAGGCATTAATACACTCAAAGAGTGTAGTTAATTTATCCTCAGGTCATGGGACCTTATGAAGACCCTAATGACCTGAAAGTAAGGCTGTACATAAGTGGGAATGGACCCACCACACACTCATGTTAAAGAAATTTCAGTCTGTTCTACTGAGATAACAGCTGTCAACCAAAGCAGAATGAGACGTCAGTCACGATTGGTCGCGACTATTTCGTCACATCGGGGCACCTGGTATTGTGAACGGGTGGACATTGTTCACATGTCCATCCAGGTACGAAATGTTAGAGAGAGGCAAGGAATGAATGGACCGGCAAGAGGCGCAAGCGCACAGAGCCCTGAAACGCCAGCTCGTACTTGTTTAAATCTAGTCCAGTTATTTCTAATGAACAAAAAAATAAATGTCAATAATGTGTAAGGCACCTATGCAATTTTTCAGATCAATATGTCAATAAATTTCATAATGATTCCTTTATAAAGTTAGAATTTAGTGTACAAAGTGTACATACAATTACTTAATAAATTCCAATCAGCTAAGTCAAAATGACTCGCGCATCGTTTTGTATCACGCATAAAATGAACCTGAAAAAATGTTGATGGCAATTACAAAAGGATCAAATTACAGTATTAAAATAGAGATATTATCAAAAACGATTTTCAAGCCAAAATCAAAACCGGATACATTCAGGCAATATGGCAGTCATTCTTGTTTTCTTCTCTGTAACTATTTTTCTGGAACTAAGGCATCATCCGGAAAATGAAAGGCTGGTGGCAACCCAACACTGGCTCGGGACCGCCTCGTGTCTAATGCCTTCACATTAAACTACCTCTGGTTACGCGAAATAATGGTCGTGTTTCACACACAAAGTTCTGGGTTTTAAAATGCCCTGATCGAAAAAATCTAATTAGTCTGCATTATTCCTGTAAGAATGAAACTATAAGAGACACCGAGAGTAAATTTGGAAGAAATTCTCTCGTAAAAACAGTTATCAAAGGGGCCGGATGTCTGGAAAGTCAACGGACACAATTCTGACGGTATTAGCGAACAAAGTTTAAAGCACGAGGTATCTGCCTCAATTTCATGTAATTTGTTGATACCAATATTATGACTTGCATGAATTTATTTGCTTATATTTGCATGAATTTATTTGTTTAAATTCGTATATCAATTTTCTTGATATGAGTATAACTGTGAGTTCATCTGAATTAGTACAATAACCTTTTTTATATAAGCTTTACGAATTGGTTGAAGTTGTCGTCTTGTTTGTATAGGAATTGGGTATTCTAAGATTTCATGCACTACTTTAATTGATTTGAGTTACGAGAATCCGTTTGTATTCACCGATCTTAGATGATTTCATGTATGATAAAGACTTGAATGTGTGTATTACCTGAAAATAGCGTAGTTAATGAATTTCATTCATACATTTGTGTAGTTGAGACAAGAATGGAACTGTTATGTCTCGTGTGCTATTAATGTGAGTCAGGATCGAAAAGCCATTAGGACGTACACTAATCTTATGCAACTAGACTTGTTTATGGTCTGCCATGTTTAGCTGACCAGATAGCCTTGGTATCTGTCTGAATTCCGATAAAACGATATCTGACCATAACGAGAGGGGAGTAATGATCGATTCCCAGTAGAATAACCGACAGAAAATTTATGTTGCTTCTCTGTTTATTTTAAAAAGAGAAATAGCTCCACTGACATATACAGTGACGTATCCACTGAACTATCCAGGTACATACTGATACAAGTATCTACGTATCTACTTGCTTGCGTATCCACCTACGCACACAAAGTTTGAGGGCAGGAAAGAGACGAGACAGTAGGGAGGTTGGAGGAAAAAAACAAAAGAGCGGAAGGACCCAGAGGAACAACTACCGTGACGTTGGAGTAAACCGGAAATTCACAGGTTATGAAGTTGTACAAGGCAAACAGATCGGCTATTTATTTAAATATATTTGTGTTTGAAATATGGTGAAAAATTTATTTAAAAAAGAAATGTATCTTCTTATTGTAATGTGTCATCACAATTGTTGATGTAATTGATCTTTTTTATTAAAAAATTCATATACGGGGTCTCGTGTCATTCTGTTCTATGTATCTGCTCAGATCTCTATTTTCTTCCACCTATAAGTCCCACACTTTATATTAATATTTACTCGATCCGGACAATAACACCGAGGGCTATCATCTCCTAGATAACGAGATCCGAATAAAGCGGACATCTTGTAAGACGGTACAATCCGCCAATTAACCCGGCCCCACAAGGTGGGTTACACTTTCACTCCTAGCCTTTTATTTTTTAACGGTTTTGGCGTTTAAGGTGACATTTTTCAGCAATATATGAATCATTTTAATGTGGAAAATTATTTGCTTTTCAACAAGCTATCACACATATCAATGAGTTAGACATCTGGGGACTTAAGTACCAGAAAATGTCACAACTTTGTCACTTTTCGTATGGTCAAAAAGTGTCAAGTTATCTCCACATCACCGGCATTTTCAAGACAGTACTACTTTATTGATACACCGTCAGACGCCAGCATATATGTCTGTCAATATGTAATTACATTTCGTGAGAAAATGTTGCCATGTCTGTCAATATGTAATTACATTTCGTGAGAAAATGTTGCCATGTCTGTCAATATGTAATTACATTTCGTGAGAAAATTTTGCCATGTCTGTCAATATGTAATTACATTTCGTGAGAAAATTTTGCCATGTCTGTCAATATGTAATTACATTTCGTGAGAAAATGTTGCCATGTCTGTCAATATGTAATTACATTTCGTGAGAAAATGTTGTCATGTCTATCAATATGTAATTACATTTCGTGAGAAAATGTTGCCATGTCTGTCAATATGTAATTACATTTCGTGAGAAAATTTTGCCCATTTGCATCTGAAAGAGAAAATTTATAGCGTCTCATCAATTTTCGCCAACTTTCGTACGAAGTAATCCATTTCAGGCAAATTTCCACTTTTATAGAACTACTCAAGGGCACATTTCAAAGGGAACAATTCTGACACACTCAAAAACCGAAAGATTATCACGTAATTAACGCAATTAAATTGCGATTAATTAGCTGTTATCTCGACATTATGTAGTTTATAAATATATTGCAACGGCATGCAGTGGGAGAAAGTTGGTGGGAATCAGCGCAGTCACTTAAAATCCATCTTTTGAATGTAAGTCACATACATTTTCTTGTGAAAATTGATTACATACGTATAGGAATAACTACTGGTCTCATCGCTTTGGCATGAAAATGTATCAATAATGCTAGAGTTTTCAAGTCGGTGACTTGAGGTGACCTAACACTGACCAGACGAAAAATCACAAACGTCTGTACATTCTCTGTCTCCTAATAATATCACAGGTCTTACTCATAAAGATGAAGAGGAAAATGTCTCCATCTTCAACTGAAGATCAGATTACTGAAAAGTGCACTGTAAACGCAATCTGTCCTACGTGAAGATCTGACAACGACCGTTTATGGGTCATGTTCTGGTGACCTTTGAATTAGTCGATGGAAATGCAGTTTTCAAAATCTGAAGTGAATCAAATCGTCCGGCATATATTGATGCTCTTTAGCCACAATGCCCGTCTCCCAAACGCAAAGATATAAGACTTCATCTGCCTGGCTGATACAAATAGCGATTATGGAATGGCATAGGTCACCAGAACATAACCCCTTATCGGTCTCCGTCAGATCTTTACGTAGGACAGTGAAGATCTGATTTTAATCAGATTGACTGTAAAGGTGAATACCATTATGAAAATGAGGGCCGGGTGTTACACAGCAATTTCTCGATTTAGTATACAAACCTTATCTCGTATAGCATATTTATGTCAGGGCCATGTATTTAAATAGTTTTAACTTCGCTGTCTTCGTGTAATATTTTCATGATCTAGACCCAATTTGGTATCAGCTCTGCTCGGGTATATGTAAGAAAACACAAAATAGACTTCCTTTGTGACACGTTCTGCGTTGATAACAAGAAGGCAAAAAAAACAAAAATCGAAAGCCATAGATAACTGACGCACGGTGGATATTAAGCACTGTTGAACTTCGGTGTTTGTTAAAGGTAGAACATGTACACAGACTGATCTGAAGGGGCAAATCTACATCTACTCGGACCAGGTAGGAGTAAGTAGTAAAGACATTCTTCGGCACAGCCAAGTTTTACCTCGTCAAGACGAGAGGTTACCCGAACCCTTATTTGGTTAGGTATAGTTGATAGCCATATCTCATAGATGATACCCATATATCCTAGTTCATTGCAGGCCCAGCACTAGGGCAAGGCGAACGAGGCAACCGCCTTTGGCACTGCGCTTTCAGGAAATCAACTCCGCAATGTAATTGTTTTGCTTGGGGCCCCGCTCACCGCTTGCAACTTTGGGCCCCGCACAGCCTAGGGCCGGTCCTGGTTCATACTCATATTTGATACCCATATCTTACACTTGATGCCCATATCTTATAGTTCATACCCATATCTCATAGTTCATACCCATATATCTTATACACAAAATATTCAGTATATTTAACACTTTAAAAGCAGCGTGCTTAACTCCTTAGATTCGCTCTTTACAATGACACGAAAGGAAGATATAATTATTGAGTTCTGAACTTCATCAACTAAAAGAAGTTCCTAAATTTCATAATTATTACAAATTGTATTGTTTTGATACATGTAGATATGACATGAAGTCTATCTCTCAAACTTGTGTATTGCGTTAGTTTTGTCTGTTTTACTAGTTGAAAGAAAATGCAGACCTAATTTAAAGTGGAACACAAAGTACGAGAGTATTTATTATACAATGGTCAACCTCATGTTTCTTTTATAAACCATTCTCAGTCTCACATGGATATTAAATACGAAACTTTGATTATAATTTTTAGACATTTTGGAGATACATAATGCTGTGAAATGTTGCTATAAACATGGACTCCCAGTATTTCACGTAAAATTAATAAATGCGTAAATGATATATTCATTTCGGACAGTAATTATTCATGTTTTATTTAGGTATGATTTTTGTCCAAAAATTGTCTCTGCTCTAATTAGAAATTTGTTTCTAAGGAATCAATTCATTCACGATGAAATATTTCTTTAAAAATCGTAGATTTGGAGAAAATACAATTTTCATTGTCACTAATAAAACTAAATGACGTCATTGTCAGTTTCCATCCAGAAAGAAAGCCTGGATGCATTGCCGTTATTTGCATTTCATGGAACAAGTTATATATCTTACATTTACTGAGATTATATTCGCTGCGTTTGAAATAGAGTGGATGCAGTCGGAATGTATTCTTCTCTCAACCTTCATGAATTTAAACAGAAAGCCAGCAGAATAAAATGGCCAATTACCTGATGCAGTTAATTTCATAAATCAAGCGGTGGTTGTGCCTCCTGTAAACTTTTTTAATCTATGTGAAAATGGAGTTTCCGGCAATATGGTAACTTAAACTGTGCCGCGGACTTGGCAGTTTGTTTGTGTCTAATTTCTTGAATACACACTGTACCAGAGAACATATAATTAAGTCTCTTGAACCAGATATCTATGTATTATGGAACAATGATGAATTCATTGATTACTTTTAAGAAAAGACTGAAATAAAGTTTCTAAAATGGGTATACAGCAAGTTTCTTTCTTTCCGTCTAGATTTTAGGTTTATATGGAATTCATTGATCGGTTTAATTTTTAAAAGAGTTCAGAATTTGAGAACAGTACATGTCAGCCTGCCGGGTAGATTCCTAGTCCGTCTGCAGATGCAGTCAACGAATTTAAAGTGCTATATTATTTACTTTCATGCAAACACCGATATCAGTTTGATTTTATGTTACGGAACACTTCTGGTCTGTGCCTTAAGTATGATAGCAATGCGTTAAGGGTTACAAGTGTTACGTATATCTGATTTAATTAATATTTATTTTAATTTAATTGTTGTCAGTTTTAAATTTTGTATTCTATTATATGCTATTATAATGTAAATTTATTCACTGGAGATGATATTTTTCCAGAAAATTAGTTGACCTGAATCATCCATTCGTAAACTCCAGGTGTTGATCTAATTTCTGACCCTGTTTCAAAATTTGTAGCAACCTTCGTAAACAAGTTCTATTTTATTTTAAAATGATTGGTTTTCGTCAGGGTCATTTTTGGTGTACGTGACATAAACACGATCACGTGACACCCCCCTTTTTTTTTTATTTTTTTCGATTTCTTAATTCCGGGTTTTCCATTACTGCGCATTTGTTAGTTTTAATAGAGATGCGTAGAGAGAGATTTTTCAGTTTTGGGCTTTTTACACTGATGTCAAGTTATTTTGTTGTAGACAGATTCGAGCTATAATTTTCTTTAGATCAGTTGGATTTCAAAAGGATTAATTCTTTTTTTCTCTGGAAATATTTTGAGGAGTACGTACACATAAATTTTGGAAAGACATTGCTTACAAATTTAATTTGGATTTCCAACACCGGAGTGTCATTATTTCTTCAAGGAACTGTAAATAAGTACAGTACAGACTACAGATTTTCCATCAGAATTTTCGAACTTGAAATTATTAAGGTATTTATTACTAGAACTTTTGCAATTTAATTTGTGGATTATTCTTAGACAATTTTTGGATTTGATTCTTGAAACCGTAAGTTCTTCTCCTTTTTTTCTTCATTTTTACAGAATTTTTCCAGGAAAATAAATTATTTGTTAAGTTTTAAAAAGCTTGTTGTTTTCACTCTGTCTTACTGTTTATTCGAGCCTAAACACGTAACACAAGTCATTGTCCATAATTACCTCTCTTCCTGACTGCCTGCTTTGCACGCCAATATTTCTCATCAGCAACACACACGCACACATACACACAGTAGATTTGCAAATCAATGACTTCACCATCTTAGCTACAGTTTTAATTCCCGAAACTAATACATTAAGAGAAGTAAAGTTGGCTTCAAGAACAATAGCTTTATATTTATAATGTACCTGCTTAAAAACAATACCTTTATCTTTCTAACGTACCTGCTTGAAAAAACAATGGCGTTATATTTCTGATGTATCTGCTTTAAAAAAAAAACAATACATATAAAATTCTGACGTACATGCTTAATAACAATGATTTTATGGCTGACTGACTGCTTAACAACAATGGCGTTATATGTCTTACGCATGCTTACAACAACGGCTTTATATTTGTGACGTACCTGCTTACAACAACGGCTTTATATTTGTGACGTACCTGCTTACAACAACGGCTTTTTACTTATGATGTACATTCTTACAACAACGGCTTTATATTTGTGAATCTTCTTACAACAAAGGCTTTATATTTATGATGTAACTGCTTACAACAGTGGTTTTATATTTGTGATGTACCTGCTTACAACAACGGCTTTATATTTGTGATGTACCTGCTGAAAACAAAGGTTTTATATTTATGATGTACCTGCTGAAAACAATGGTTTTATATTTATGATGTACCTGCGTACAAGAGTGGTTTTATAGTTGTGATGTAACTGCTTACATCAATGGCTTTATATTCATGATGTAACTGCTTACAACAGTGGTTTTATATTTTTGATGTACCTGCTTACAACATTGGTTTTATATTTGTGATGTACCTGCTTACAGCAATGGCTTTATATTTGTGATGTAATTGCTTACAACAATGGCTTTATATTTATGATGTCCCTGCATACAACAGTGACTTTATATTTATGATGTTCCTGCTTACATCAGTGGCTTTATATTTGTGATTTACCTGCTTACAACAACGGCTTTATATTTGTGAACCTTCTTACAACAACGGCTTTATATTTATGACATACCTGCTTACAAAAAAGGCTTTATATTTGTGATGTACCTGCTTACAACAACCGCTTTATATTTGTGATGTACCTGCTGAAGACAACAGGTTTATATTTATGATGTACCTGCTGAAAACAATGGTTTTAAATTTATGATGTACCTGCTGAAAACAATGGTTTTATATTTGTGATGTACCTGCTGACAACAACGGCTTTATATTTGTGATGTACCCGCTGAAAACAACGGTTTTATATTTATGATGTACCTGCTGAAAACAATGGCTTTATATTTATGATGTACCTGCTTACAACAACGGCTTTATATTTGTGACGTACCTGCTGAAAACAACGGCTTTATATTTATGATGTACTTGCTGAAAACAATGGTTTTATATTTTTGATGTACCTGCTTACAACAAAGGCTTTATATTTGTGATGTACCTGCTGACAACAACGGCTTTATATTTGTGATGTACCTGCTGAAGACAACAGGTTTATATTTATGATGTACCTGCTGTAAACAATGGTTTTATATTTATGATGTACCTGCTGAAAACAATGGTTTTATATTTGTGATGTACCTGCTGACAACAACGGCTTTATATTTGTGATGTACGCGCTGAAAACAACGGTTTTATATTTATGATGTACCTGCTGAAAACAATGGCTTTATATTTATGATGCACCTGCTTACAACAACGGCTTTATATTTGTGACGTACCTGCTGAAAAAAACGGCTTTATATTTATGATGTACTTGCTGAAAACAATGGTTTTATATTTTTGATGTACCTGCTTACAACAAAGGCTTTATATTTGTGATGTACCTGCTGACAACAACGGCTTTATGTTTGTGATGTACCTGCTGAAAACAGCGGCTTTATATTTATGATGTACTTGCTGAAAACAATGGTTTTATATTCGTGGTGTACCTGCTTACAACCATGGCTTTATATTTATGATGTAACTGCTTACAACAGTGGTTTTATATTTTTGATGTACCTGCTGAAAACAATGGTTTTATATTTATGATGTACCTGCTTACAACAACGGCTTTATATTTGTGACGTACCTGCTGAAAACAACGGCTTTATATTTATGATGTACTTGCTGAAAACAATGGTTTTATATTCGTGGTGTACCTGCTTACAACCATGGCTTTATATTTATGATGTAACTGCTTACAACAGTGGTTTTATATTTTTGATGTACCTGCTGAAAACAATGGTTTTATATTTATGATGTACCTGCTTACAACAACGGCTTTATATTTGTGACGTACCTGCTGAAAACAACGGCTTTATATTTATGATGTACTTGCTGAAAACAATGGTTTTATATTTATGATGTACCTGCTTACAACAAAGGCTTTATATCTGTGATGTACCTGCTGACAACAACGGCTTTATGTTTGTGATGTACCTGCTGAAAACAACGGCTTTATATTTATGATGTACTTGCTGAAAATAATGGTTTTATATTCGTGGTGTACCTGCTTACAACCATGGCTTTATATTTATGATGTAACTGCTTACAACAGTGGTTTTATATTTTTGATGTACCTGCTTACAACAATGGTTTTATATTTATGATGTCCCTGCATACAACAGTGACTTTATATTTATGATGTTCCTGCTTACGACAATGGCTTTATATTTATGATGTTCCTGCTTACACCAGTGGCTTTATATTTGTAATTTACCTGCTTACAACAATGAGTTTATATTTATGATGTACCTGCTTACAACAACGGCTTTATATTTCTTTTGTACCTGCTTACAACAACGGCTATATATTTGTGAACCTTCTTACAACAACGGCTTTATATTTGTGAACTTTCTTACAAAACAATGGCTTTATATTTATGATGTACCTGTTTACAACAGTGCCTTTATATTTGTGATATATATGTATGAATGTATGTGTGTGTGTGCGTGCGTGCGTGTGTGCGTGTGTGTGTGTGTGTGTGTGTGTGTTGTACCTATTCATATGAGAAGGACTTCAAGATGACTGCGTAAGAGGTTCAATATGTTCGTAATTAATGTGGCGCCTAGGAATTATAATTCGTCCGTGTAGGATGTTAATTTACTATCTTCCCTTTTGTTAATTATCTGCACTCACTCTGAGACACAACTGCTGCATCATGCTTGTGTTTATGGTTGAAGGATAAGATATGTAACAAAATTTCCCCCTGAGCTCAGCTTTTAAGAGTTTTCTCCTGGTATGAAAGCACACTTGTCTTATATCGAGATAGCATTCACATGCACACTTGTTTTATATCGAGATAACATGAGCTTATTTGTTATGATAGAAAGGGACTTAAGAATCAAATAAATCTTGTATACTTGCAACGACGTTTTGAAGATGAAAATCCTATCTTTATTGTAAGCTTTGATTTTATTAATGGCTTCTGCTAATCTAGGTTTTGTCACCTTCTTGTTTTGAATTTTAGAAATATCAAAGGCCAGTATATGCACCGTAAATATTCGAACGGAACGTTAAACATCATAGGCTTCCGTTTATTTCCATGTGTTGCTTAAAAGTAATTGCTATAAACCATCGAATTAATCAAAACAGGAACAATTAAGATCCATTGCAGATAGAACATGGTATACATAATGATAATGAAAATACATTTTCATACTACGCAGTTCCTTAGATATGGGAAGCATCATAGTTAATTTTGAATTCAACATGAAACATAACTTTTTACAAACTAGTAACCAAATACAAATAAGAGATTGATGTGTAACTATCTAATTCATTTTTACATTCATAGTTAATTATTTCAGAAAGGTTGATAATGTATTTTCCCTCTGTTTCAACTTGTACATAGGATGGAAATCCATGAACGTTAAGTAGTTTTTCATGCCGTTCTAAGTTGCACCTAACCTCTGACTACAGTGGCTTATGCAAGAGTAAGTATAGGTTTGTGTAGCTACGATTGAATTTACGGAAATATTAGTTGCGTTTGGAATTTTCCCGTCAACCAGATTAATTCTTGATCCCGGGCAGATATGTGTTTGATTGCATGACGTCACGTGCTATCGATAATTACAGATTGCTTGATAAATTGTATTCGAGTTCATAACATTACATTGAATAGTATATTGGAAGAGAAACCCTGTTACAATTAATTGGGATTTTTGTGTGTGCTGAATATCGCATAAATACATACGTGATGGGATTCTACCGACTGCTGCGTTATTAGAGACCGGATGTGGCATTTTACGTAACAATAATCGAATTGGGTCCTAGGTGTGCATAGCAACATCCATTTATTGCTTGAAGGCAACCAATAAGTCGAAAATGTACTCGATCGTCTCACACAATGCATTTGTATAAACAAATCATGATTTGGGTATATAATAAGTCATTGGCACAACACAGTGCTGATTAGGATGAGGTAGGCACAACAAAGTGCTGATTAAGATGAGGTTGGCACAACAAAGTGCTGATTAGGATGAGGTTGGCACAACAAAGTGCTGATTAAGATGAGGTTGGCACAACAAAGTGCTGATTAAGATGAGGTTGGCACAACAAAGTGCTGATTAAGATGAGGTTAGCACAACAAAGTGCTGATTAGGATGAGGTTAGCACAACAAAGTGCTGATTATGATGAGGTCAAAGAAAAAATCCTGTGGGGTATGAGCTGGTACCTGATGCTTATAGACAAATGTTTAGGAGAAATAAAATGGACAAACCCATGTCGTATTCGCAAAGGGAAAAGAACAACTATTTGATAGGTGGTGTCAGAGCAGTGACTTCTATACCTATTGAGGTTATTCATTTATAACTAGACAATGGCCTAGTTTGAGACGAGGTTGTGGTTAATCCATTAGTAATTGACAAACTTTATCTGGATCAAAAGCTTGATCATAATGAGTATGTAATCCCTGGTTTGGCTCCCGCTTGCGCAGTTACAAGAGCAATGACAATAGTAGCTCTTGAAAATGATGTGGATCTCTATTCTGACCAGGGTGACGAAAGACAAACAATCGTTGTCGAACAGAAACAAGATCATGATATCTCCTTTTCGTTTCATAGGGCTGCAGCGAAATGGAAGCCACATAAGTACCAGTGTGTTACTCTGTGACAAATGGGGTCCTTATCAGAAAAGGGAGACCACCAAAGGTACCCGCTGGTGACGAGTGGTCAGTGAGCTATCATAATGTCGTTCCGAAGTGATAAAGACAGGGGATTCTTAGTCTAGCCCATGAAACTCCTTTGGCTGATCATTTAGGAGTCAGTAAGACTTATCATAAGATCTAGTATCACTGTTACTGGTCTAAAATTCAAGGTGATGTTCTAAATACTGTATATCTTGTCACACTTGTTTCCTGATGTTCCAAATAAAAATCTATCGTGATAATGAGATTGTATATTTAACACATGTGAAACAGCATCCTTCAGGATGAATCATTCCAGACAGGAATGTTAGACAAAAGAAATTCTATATTTGCTGGAGTTACGGCATCGTATATTCTTGTAGCAGATAATACTTTCTGTATGAGTACTTATTATAGAAAACTCAACAGTGTGACCAAAACGAATTCATTTCCAATTCCAAGAATAGATGACTGCATTGACAAAATGGAAAGGCAACATATGTCACCAAGTTTGATCTTTTAAAGGGATTCTAGGAAATTCCTCTCGCAGAAAGAGCTTTTTGTTGTTGTTGTTGTTGTTGTTGTTGTTGTTCTAGGGTTTAACGCCATTTTTCAGCACAAGATAGGCCATATATGGCGGCCAGTATAACTGGTGGAGGAAGAACCCTGGAAAACCCAGGAAAGAACCACCGACCCACGAGAAGCTACTGGCAGGCTTTCCCACGTACCCACACTAGCCGAGCCTTGGACTCGAACATACGCAGACAGAGGTGAGATGGCAGTGATCCGTAACGGTGAGCGCTTTAGACCACTGGGCCACTCGGGGCCCCCGCAGAAAGAGCTAAAGAAACTTCGATATTGGAAACTCCAGATGGACTTATAAACATAAAGTGATGCGTTTGGTGTGAAAAATTATCCGTCAACTTTCTAACGTTTAATGAACATGGTAATATCTCACCTAGATAACTGTGATGCTTACATCGATGATGTCATCATCTATAACGACACCTGGAAAGATCAATTCGAAATTATTCGGAAATTTTTTGATCGACTTAGGGATGCAAATCTGAAAATTAATTCAGGTGAAAGTGAGTTTTGCCGTGCTTGTTCCATAGTTTTAGGACAAATTGTCAAACATGGTCAAGTTAAACCTCTAGAAGTTTAGGTCTCTGAATTCCCAGTGTCTAATTGGCTAAGTATTATCGGAAATTTTGTTCAAATTTCTCCATAATTGTGGAGCCGCAAACAAATTTCTTCAATAAGAAGTCCAAGCTTTATTGGTCTGAAAAGTAAAAGGTATCTTTTAACGAAGTAAAGGCTATACTTAAAAGTGCAGTAATTCTTTCAGCTCCAAAGTTTAGCCAATTATTTAAACTTTCTGTTGATGAAACTGATGTAGGAGATGCTGGAGTATTGATTCAGGAAGATAATAATTGTGTAGATCATCCAGTGTGTAATTTTTCTAAACAAAAGTAAACAAGGACACATAAATCATTGCACAGTTGAGAAGGAATATTTGGCTTTGCTATTGGTTTCTTCTCCGGTTATTGTATTCAGGGATCACAACCACTTACTTTCATTAATAAAATGATAAACAAATATTCAGATTTTGTTAAATGAAGTTCGATGCTGTAGGAATGCAACACCGACATTAGCTAAAAGAAGACGTGATTGCAGATGCACTTTCATGGGTACGGAAGCAATATATTGCTTCATATCTATTTTGTGACATTCATGAAACAATTTCAGATGTAATTTTAATTATTATAGTATCATATGTTTATCAAATTTCGGTACACTTTATATATAGCATCAGCAATTTCGTATTTTTGATATGACAACAGGTTAAAATATCAGTTTATACGATTCTGATTGGTCCATATAAGCGCATGACGTTAAAACGCGGTATTCTCCTTAGTGATTGGCCGAGACCGTGGGATAAGTTTCATTACACCGCCTTCTCTAACTTGTTGCTTTAACAACTACTATCAACTTTTTTGGCGGGCATTTCTTCTAACCAAATGACCAAAAATAATTGAGAAAAAGATCAATTTTGTCTGACTATGGCCACTTTATCCCGAGGAGGGGTCATTAAACCATGTAGATCCTATCTTGCGCTAAAATATAGCGTTAAACCTCAAACAAGAACAACAGCAACAAATAAAACTAACGAAACTGATCAACTGATAGCGTACGTGGGGGTGGGTAGTTAAGCTGTAACACCGAACTCACCCTATATACAAGAGAGGTTTAAAGTTTCACCTATAGGAGTAAGGAAACACACTTTTGCTCTCAGAAGAATGTTGAGATAAACCGGTCTCCAAACTTTATGAACGTTATCCAACCAAAGCTTGTTTACGCAGTAAAATAGTTTTATAATGTGATGCAATTCCGACTCGACATAAAATTTGTCTCCGTCTGATGTAGCTACTGTTCCAAATTAAGTAATGCAAATATCCGGTCACAAATATATTAATGTAATCCTGAAATATCTGCACACATAATCATCCATCACATACCCAACAATCTGAATGCTTAGAATTGAAACATAGTGACACATTTTCTCGCTGTTATACATTTCTCTAACCGATCCAAAACTATATGTCATCATACTGAACATGCATATACTTTCTGTGTTGAAAAATTGTGTTGTTTGAGTCAAATAATATATTTATTCCGAAAGACATGTTCAGCCTTGGTAAACAAGTATTCATTCCGGTTTTAATATCAGTCATTGGGAATCTATGATCAGAATTTATATAAGTGTTCAGATATAATTTGAGTGGAATTATTTCGTGAAATTATTGATTCGTATTGCAAAGTGCTAATTGATTTTTGGACTAAAACACTATTTTGGCATTATTGAGAACTCATTCAAAAACACACTGCATTGTATCATTGTTGCAGATAAATATTATTGGTGCATCAACACATTCAAGACTATTAGAATTCACCCGGAACATTCTAAACCTTTTTTTACTTGTGATTTGATAGTTAGGATTTTTTGGGATTTAATTCATACAACTGTATGATTTTCTTAAATTTTCACTTTGAAAAATTAGAGAAACGAATTATTTGATAATCTTATTAAAATTGTAGGATTCATTTCTTTCCGTAACATAGTTTAAGATCAAAAACTAGTATCACTCGAATCTTTAGCTCTTATGTTGCATTGTTTCGTGTTTTAATTATATTACTGAGTGAATGCGTTAAAAGGATATACAGCACTGTAATATTTGATACAATAATTAGCGTTCGGGATGAAGCAAAAGTCGGTTCTGTTACATTTACCAACTGACAATAGCACGTGCACACGTTCAAAATTGCTACATTTCAGTTTTTTATTGCAGCACACAAAATGTATTGCTTAACATTAATTCTCTTTTGCTCTATGGATCCACCACCACCCAACTGCAATCTGTAAACAATGAACATAAACATAATTTTTACGAAGGGATACATAATGTATACAATCATGTGCAGACAAATAGATCAAGAGAAAAATAATGAATGCTTTACACCCTTTTTTTTTTGTATGTGCATATAGTTAATTTTATACAGTTGCCTTTATGCAGTTCATTTACAAAAGTGAAAAAGTCAGTATTGCCTGAATTGCTAAAGTCATTTGATACATGTAGAAACTTTCAAAAGTTATAAGAATTGCGTCTACGCTGTAAACAAATGAAGCAAGGTTGTCCCCCTTTACAAGTTAGTCTAGTATGAGTATTCTATATTTGAAATGAATACGTAGTATTTATAACTCATAATTTAAACTATGGGCAATCTAAAGTTCATTTCTTGAAGATAACTGAACAAACGTGCGCTCGAATCGTCTTTCATAGTACAATTGATCAACCATACTGAGCTGGTTGTGTTGCTTGTAGAATCAAATGGCAGGATAGTTAGTTAAACCAGACTGCTACCATTTTCGCAGAGCGAATTTGCGCCCGTACGGTTGATACATGGTAGCCGAAAACCAGGCTATTTTGGCTACAGATGGAATCGGGTCACAGGTGTAGTTCTAATCTATTTTTAGAACATTTTTTCCTCTCTGATGATTTTGGTGGTGATAGAAGAGTTTTTATTTATGCATGTTTGGTAGGGATTTAAAAGGTAATTGTTTATTCTTGAGAATATGAGCTCAGGGTGTGGTTGTCCGTGTGTATTTCGGCGACAGTGCACAGTGAGTAATCTGTGTTCTGTTTACATGCTGCTCTGTTGACAGTCCAGCATCTCAAAAAGGGCAGGTCAACCTTTGACAAGAATTTCACTGTGAAGTCATCTTTGAAGGTATTTTAGATTAATATATGATTTGTATTGATTGTTACACAGTGGAAAGTTCAGCACTGAGAAACAGATGTAGAGAACATACAATAAAATTAATTGTGTTATATGGCCAGATAACGGAATGTGCGTAGCTCATTCGGAACCTCCTTTACGTTTTCCAATGCCAGTCGAATAACTTCAACTTTTTGAAAGAGATTCAGATGACATCGTAGTGATATTTCCCGAATTGGTGAGATTCTGGCAGATAAACATCCGACTAGACACGTTAAGAACAGGTTCTAATAATAAAAAATATAGGGATTGAAAATAAAACTGGACGAAGTTTCAGTAATCAAAGAAATTCCTACACTTGTATTTTTGAATGGTATTCCTGCAAATTTGTCATGAAAATACAGAAGACATTGTTCGGTTTTTAATATCCTGAGATGATTGATTACGTTGCGTTTAGCGATGACACGTAATCTAACCATTGTGACATCAGTGAAGTTATTTGACGTAGAACAACCAGGTGCCTGAGGATAGAAAAAAATTGTCATTATTTAGGCCCGAGTTTTTTCTAGCATTCGATGCAAAACAACAAGGACGTTCCGATTGTCGTTGAACTCTGAGGACGTTATATATCTGATGGCCAGCATGAGTTCAGGTATTTTGCAAAACCAATCACGTCTATTTAGGCGTTATGAAATTGCGGACTACATACAAAATTTACTTACCTCCGAAATTAAAGTGTTTGACAACGTGCAAAACTACTCACCTCCAAAACTGAAGATCTGATAGCGGAAGTGCTCTATTCAGCATTTGCAATTTCTCGTTTTGCAAACAGATGTTTATTTCTTACTTCATATATGTGTGTTTCCATAGCAACTAAAGTAACGTATATTACTCCAAGGTGTACAGGTTTCTGTTAATTAAATGAATGACATATTGAATGTTCAACAACACTTTGACATAATTTTGTTTGTTTCAGTTGTGTTATTCCTAAAATATAACAGATTTATTAATATGCCTGTTTCTTTCTTTTAAAGTATATAATAATAATAATAATAATAATAATAATAATAATAATAATAATAATAATAATAATAATGTATGGATGGAGGGATGTATATATGTATGTATTTTCAATTAGGTAATGGATTTTTCTTTAAAAAAACTGTTGATTGTGACCGAAGGTCAGGTGGAAGACTATATAATTTTTTTACTGGGTTACTTAAAAATGCATTAATTCGTGCTTTAAGATCAAGCAGAATCAGTTTGTATTATTGTTGTATATAGCAGTTCATTTGGCTGTAATTTACTTGTTCAAATTATTCAATTCAGTTAGTGTTTCTCTGGAAAAACCGGGACCTGCAAAGGGTGTATTTCCAGAGGTTTGGCTCAGAACTAATTATATATTTAAACTGTACACTGCTGTCAATGTGTGGATCTTTCTGAAGGCATCAGGATACATTGTCAAGTTTAGTTCTCCTAAATTTTGTGTGCTACCCATTGAGGTTGGAACCACATTCCGTATACTAAATGTTTACTACGGTCATCATTTCGTTCTGATTGTTTTCTGAATTGTAAACATATAATATACATCCCCCAATATTTTGCAGTGTTGTGATTCCCACTTGCCAAAAAACACGATGAACTATTTCACAAAAATAAGAAATGCAAATATTGTATTGTTGTATATTTTATCGGCATTACTTTTTGCTTTCTGACGTTATGTGTGTGTATCAGTTTGTGGTCATTGTCAAGATAACACGTTACATGTGGATTTATGACGTTTTCCTTGATAACCTAAAAAAAAAAACTTGTTCCTATATTTGAAAAGGAGCTAGATTTATTATCTAATAAATTTTTAAGATCATACCGATGCTCATGCTTGTTTTTGTTATGTAATACACTATAAAAGTTGTAAAATCTTTGCTGCTTACTAGAGTGGTCAAGCTTATAATATTGCTGCTTACTAGAGTGGTCAAGCTTAGACTATTGCGGGTTACTAGAGTGGTCACGCTTGTACTATTGCTGCTTACTTGAGTGGTCAAGCTTATAATATTGCTGCTTACTAGAGTGGTCAAGCTTATACTATTGCTGCTTACTAGAGTGGTCAAGCTTATACTATTGCTGCTTATTAGAGTGGTCAAGCATATACTATTGCTGCTTACTAGAGTGGTCAAGCTATTATAGTGATGCTTACTAGAGAGGTCAAGGGTATACTATTGCTGCTTACTAGAGTGGTCAAGCTTAGACTGTTGCTGCTTATTAGAGTGGTCAAGCTTATAATAGTGCTGCTTAATAGAGTGGTCAAGCTTTTATTCTTCCTGCTTAGACAGCTAACGTTTCTGGTAAAAGATTGCCCAAGTATTTAGAGAGGTGGAAAATGTTTGGAATATCATTTAGAAGTGATTCCTTTTATTTTTGATGTGCAATATTGTTTTCATTAGCAAACATTTCATAAATTGCTTTCATAAAAATGTTATTGATTTTACCATACCTTTTAAATTTTATTGTACTCAATAACAAAATAGTATTATACTCGTAGTAGTAGGAGAAGCAGTAGCAATAGTAATAATAATAATAATAATAATAATAATAATAATAATAATGATAATAATAATAAAAATACTTTAGGAACTAATCTTCATTGATGACATTCTAAAGACTTTATACTAATCGCCTACTTAATGAAACAATAGAAATTACCGTTTCCAAGTACATCAAAAAGAATACTATGAGATCGGCTATTGCTGATTTATGCATTCTTTTTCTGTGTGTCTTTAAAATCACGGCTCAACCAATTTATCGCTTTACGGGGTCAGAGAAAGTCTGGTCAATGTCTTTGAATATTTTCGTCAGTTGTCCGTCTTTTTCACAAGCTCTTGTAAATTAATAAAGATTGACTTTTGTGCAAAGGGATCTAAAATGTAATTGGTAGCTTGAGAGAACATTCATGTAATGGATCAAAATAACGTGCCCTGTTTATGTCCCGTAATAATAGGCTGTCACTCTGTTTTTGTTGAAGATTCTTGTCGCACAGACAACGCTCTCGACTTCTCCTCATCTGCAACTAAGGGAAATATATCACTTGCCGTTAGTTCTGGATGGAATATAGATTACGTGTTCATTTTGGGAGAACGTTGATGGAGAAACCTTGATTTGACTGTCCCAGAGGTATGGTTAGCATAAATATGTACTTTAATAACAACGAGGAACCACTTTTTCTGTAAATCTTTTTCTGTAAATAACAAAGAACATCTTTGACACGTTTTTTTTTAGGATTGATAACCATATCGAACAGGGCAAAGTTTTCTTCTCGAACATTGCACTCGCTCGTACAGAGTTTTATGATAGAAGTTGAAGGATTGTGAAAGTAAATACTCATCATCGTCATCGTCGTCATCATCTTCACCATCATCATCTTATCCAACGTACTCATGGATTATGAGAAGTATGGTATGCTGCTGTATGTAATAAGAAAATCGACTTGTAATCTCTCCTCTTTTACAGCAAATCACCTGCTGAAAACTGTCAGAGACCTGGGAAACCCGTCGCTGCAGCGATGTGGCATACATGTATTCATTTGTCTTAAGTAGAGAGTAAGAACAGTTTACGATATCATTAATTGTACGAATTTCGCCAATGTAAATGTAGTATAAAATCACACACACACACACACACACACACACACACACATATATATATATATATATATATATATATATATATATATATATATATATATATATATATATAGCACAGAGCAAAGCAAACTCATTTAAATATGATCCAAATATGAACATATGATTTCAAAACATGGATTCGAAATTGCCGTTCTCACTAGTCTAATAAAGGTGCTTTGAGATAGGATAAACGATTCCGGCTTTTCCAACCTGAAATGAAACCCCTTCTTTATTTCCATAACTTTTCTCCACATGCGTACATCCACAACTATAGCCCGCGTGAGTCCATGTCATGTGTTTCGGTTGTGAAGATGGAATATTGTGAGCTTGCATACAGATCTTTATCCCCTGACAGCTGTTTACAATTGTTCAACAGCCGGTAAATCAGTTACCAGTTTCGTGTTCTACTTACGGAGTTGTCGGCAGTTTTGATATCCACGTTGGACGCTCATCATTTTCCCGGTTTTGTCTTGAAAAATTACAAGCTCATTTGGGTTGACACCAACAACAACCAAGTAACTCAGATCCACTTTGGTAGCAAACCTGGCTAAATCGTCAGCTGCTTCGCGTCTGGTCGCTGAGCACTTTCTAAGTGACAAAATAAAATCAACAGGTGCTTGCTGAACTGGGCTTGAGGAAGCTTTGCTTCTTGCGAATGCATGCAGTGCGTCAACAGCAAGATGTATACATATTGGTCCGTCTCTCAGACTTTGCAACGGCAGTATTGAAGACAACAGAAGTTGACATGGGTTGTTAGCGGAACATGCAAAGCCACAATGTAGATAATCAAGAACTTCACGTCACGGTGCAAGGGCTTATCAGTTAAAATACAAAGGATACCGAAGCGTCACCGCGAATGCAACCCAGTGAGTTCTGGGACCTGTTGTTGAATCCAAGTGAATTATACCATTTTTCAACTCACGGGAAATCATTTACGAAAGTTTGTACCACATGAAGACGCATAAGACGCGTGCGCGTGTGTATGTGTGTGTGTGCGTGCGTGCGTGTGTGTGTGTGTGATTTGGATTTTTAACTTAGCTTTAACACTTTTTCGGTCATATCGGCAGTATGGCAGTTTATAGTGATGTCTAGAATTGAGGCATCATGCCGCAGACATGTAGCATGATGTCCCACCCAGTCACATTACCCTAACACCAGGCAGACCAGTCCTAACACTAACTTCTTAATGTTGAGCACCTAGCGAGGCAACTGTTAGTACCATTTTTATAAGTCTTTGATATCACTCTGCCGGGGTTCGATGCAGGAGCTTCAGCAGAATCGATGCAATGGGAATGGCAGAAACAATTTCATTAAAGTGTATATAAACTACGGACTGTTTAAACAGTTCCAACGGGTACAAACGAGAGAAGTCTTTCTTGAATATCTGCTGACCCATGCCAATGTTTTGGATTCGACCCATAGACGATAGCTTATGGTAAAGTTTCTTTGAAGAATTCATGATGATCTCTTAACCGCAGAGAAATGTCTGACACTCCTAACTTGTCAAATTCATCCTACTAGTGAGCTGTCTGTCATGTATACGTGTTATAGACATAAACGCCACAGGCTCGAGTCCTGGAGAGTTAAAACCCTGTTGGGACGCCATGGTGACTACTGAACAGCGGCTTCATATGAGTCTGACCGATAAATTATAACGTTGACAAGCCTCCAGAATTAATAAACGCGCTTCTGCGGTTAACGAATGGTTGTTACATGCATTCACATGAGCCTCTGTGGCGTTGGTTTAGACCATTGCCAAGCCAAGATTGGTATCCAGGTTAAAAGCAGTTACAGAGGTCACTTGTGAAGCATCATGGACGGGCCAGAGGATGTTGCACATTCGTCGTTGCATCTGGTCCGAGAATAGTCGTAGAGACGCTGGCTCTGTCCAAAACATGCATCGATTCCCTTTCCATTAATGAGATATCGTACATTTGTATTGTTAAGATTTCTCCTCAGAGGTCTGAGGCGTGGCATTCTTGATCCATATGTGTGAAACAAAGGTGTGCCAACCGGGAATTGTTACATGAAACATACACTGGTGTGGCGGGAGAAAATTGTTAGCAAATCACTAAGGACACATTCGGGAAAACTAAAAACCAATGTATAGCCAAGTGGTGCGATACTTGATGAACCTGTAAGGTTCGCTCGGTACCTGCCAATGATGGCGTAAAGTCGATGTTATCATGATCAAGTCGGGCGATTATTCTAAATGGTACCGACTGGTCGTGTATCTAAGATTAGTTTGTCCGCTGAAATCTCATTTAAATTTTCGGGCCAACCAAGAACTGTTCTTAGCAACAACTGTCTAAAGTTAGTCTGATACTGTCATGCTGCTTTTGTTGATAAATTAATTCTTGTAAACGACATTGTAATCGGCTTTGTCGTCTTTTCCATCGATTTCAAAGACAGATTCACACGGGAGAAAATAAAGAAACTTATCATTCAGTTATATTTCTGTTTTGTTTGTTAAATGTGGTCCTTAGCTGTGTATGAATGGTATTGAAAGTTGCTGACGTTTTGATCTTGCCACACAGACGCGTCCATGTCAAACGCGAGATCGGAGATGTCTTTTAAATGTGCCATTGTTTATACATTATCGGTTCGTCTAATACCTTTTGCGTGATCTTAATCCACTTCCCAAACCAGATTTGCAATCATCGAATCGATTTTAGCTTGCACCAGACGTCGTTGAGTAGCATACACAAATACACGGTGATGACTGAACTAACCAGAACTGTATTCATCTGAATGTAAGGAGCCATCCACCCTCGTTGGCAAACTTTCAGCACCGATGGAATTTTGAAATCACGAAGCATTCCAAACCACATATTCAGCAGTAAGTTTCGTATATGTACAGCATAGTTGAACTTGCGACGCAGGTTCAGGACAAGCTTGGTACTTTCGGTGAACTTACTCCCAGAATAATCCACTATCGCACACTGGTACGGTGAAAACAATTCTCAAGAAACCGACAACACTTCTGCAACCATAGGATCTTGTGAAGCTCGTTAGGGTATTCCAAATCAACTTCGAAGAAGTGTCCAAGGTATCGTACTGGCGTGAGACGCGAAGCATCTCGTGTTTGTTATTGTTTGTACCCGCTGCGTCAATCCACGTAAAATCACCCACATATATCGGTCACATCAAGATATATGATTTTGCCACGGTCACTCACCATGGAAATCCGCCTCCGCATAACGCGTTTGATAAACAAATGTTGATCCATCAGTTCCAATTCTATCTTGGTTTTTACAACAGCTCATCCCAAGCTATTCCCGATTATGAAAACCTAAATGCGGATTTAAACTTGTACACACACACGTATTTCATAAAAAATCGCAAAACATTCTCTATCGGCAACACATCCGTTTGCAAATACAAGTTATGGTAGTCACCGAGTCTTTAAAAACCAAACATCGACTAGAGCGTAGTCATCGGCGGCAATAACTTCGAGGGACAGCGATAAACGAGGGGCCTCTTTCGACGATAACAGAGGAACACAAAACGTTTCCAAATCAGTCATGTTATCGCAGGATTATATTCCTTTGCGCTTAAGCAATTTGAACACTTCGTAATCAGCGTCACAGTATCAACGAGTAATCAAAAAGCGATCGTCGATTCCTGCTGCAAGGCTGTTAACTAGTTTGTCCAGCCTATAATTAAGACATTTAGCAAATCTATGAACTACAGCTGGTCCAGTCGAAAGGCGATGTATGTTGTTCAGAAGAACAGTTATTGGTGCATTTTATGTTGCTGAGACTCCTTGGTTGATTTAGTTATCATTATATCCAAGCAGGTTATGAAGCACAACCGGAATTATTGTTTGTTTAGATAATATTGTAACTGTGTGTGGATCCTCTGTGAGCGCAAGTGAGTGAGATTACAGTGCTCGAGAACGTTTGAATTTGTAATTTCATCGGTGCACGACAAGCTGAAAAACTCTATCACAGATCTAACCATGTGTTGTCGCGGAAAACTTGTAAATGTCATCACGCATCATAACCATGTCTGCGGGTGAGTAAAGCTGTTGTCTTCTCCATTTGCTTGTAATTTAAAACAAATTAATAAACTTTTTAAGTGAGTCCTGGTTGTGATATAATATTTTCGGCTTTGTTTGTCAGTCACATCTAACAACGGTACTTGTTCAGCAATTCGCGTTGTATTTGATTGAACCGTGGCTTCAAGCATTCAAGGTCAGTTAAATGATACTAAGGCATTTTCATCTTCCGAATGTTCTTGCAAGATTATGTAATGATCGTGCGCTGCTTCTTCTCGTTGACCCCGTTGAAGTAAAATTATGATATTCAAGCAGTTGTTTGGTGCAAAATACATGCATGCAGGGTCCAAATATTCATCTTATGCTTCCTATGTCAGTAAACTATTGGGGAAAATCCTTTATCCACATAGTTGTACTGCAGCACTGAAACATCAGAACTGTCCGCGTTTTCCGTGTTTCTCAATAGATCTATAATTTTATCCCACTTGTGTGCATGTGTAGGTAGTTGAAACAGATGACATTTGTCCTAAGTAAATACAATAACAGCACTTTCAGGGTTAAGTCGGTCAAATTGCTTGAGTGCAATCTTGGAATCCTATACCGGAAATTATGTTACCAAACTTGAATTTGCCCAGGCGTTGTTTTTGTTTTCCAGGTTGGTCTGTATAGTCGCCCTGAAGATGCAGAATGGATGAGGTGTGATAGCCCATTTAAAATATCTTATATCCTCGTTTTTCACATTTATTAATGCTTGGTATGGAATACACATTGGTGTTGAAATATAACTCGACCCACGGAAAGGTATATACTGGAAAACGCACACCAAACCGCTGCGTATGAGGAAAGAGTCCATCCTGAAACTTCTCGTGTGTAATCTTGTCGTTTTCATCATTGATATCTCCACGGATTAAGGCTACACGAGCCGTAATCTGAATGCATGCGAGTATGCTTGTAAACCCGTCGTTGGAATCTTTTAGTTTTCGCGTCCACAACAAGAGTAATGTTCAGATTGGACCCGGAGGTGCCCGCTTGCAAAATTATTGATGTTTCTTGGACCCATGTTTGAAAAACAAAATCTCACAACGTTTCTGTCTGATTCACATTCGTTAGATAGTATTATCAGGTAATCTCGGAAATTACGAGAACACGCATATGGTGTAAACTTTGAAACTTGAACTCGTCGAACTTTTGCTGCAGCTTAGTGGCAATGCTAGCTGTGATACGCGCGATTTCGACCCGCCCCCGACCTAGCCCTTGGAGAAATCTTAATATATAACTGTACTGCTGATCCACGAAGGTACCTCACAGTCGGACTCAGCCTATCTGGAGGAAGCCCTAATTGTCCTAAATTACCTGCCTTTAGTGTACCTCTTGTTATCCTTATTATATGTTCTCGCGTGGATAGTTTAAGTTGATTTACAGTTCGCCTCAAAATCAGCTGTAGTTCATCAGGGGGAGGTAGTCTTACAGCTAACCGTGGCTCATCTGTGATTCCTACTACTGCACCAAAAAAAATGTCTTTGTATCCTGAATCCACGTTCCCATGCGAATTGCTTCAGTTGACTCACATGCGTCATGGGCGTAAAAACGGGGGGGGGGGGGGGGGGATTGTCTAATTTCTTTTCTTACCAATACTTTTTAATAATCTTATTTTATGATATCAGGGTCAGAAATCGTAATTGCTTCGAATATGAAATATCACTGTTGCAATTTTGTTATGCAGACATTTTTTACCTTATGCAAATTTAGAAAATACATAACTTTTCGGAACAAGACAAGCATAACCAAAGCTATAACAAAACAGGGTCTCCTCAGCTTTTGTCCCATATTACACGATTTTCATTGTCTAATCTTCTTAACATTAACTAGCATTCGTGTTGATTCCGAGTAGACGGTATTAGATTTTAATACATTATTTACTACATTTCAGAAAATACTCAATGAATACCAACCATATTCACCAGTAGAACCGCATTACTTTGTGATTTTGGACATACCTAGATTATTTGTCATTTTTGCCATACCTGGATCTCTTTGATTTTGGACATACCTGGATCTCTTTTGGTTTTGGACATACCTGGATCTCTTTTAATTTGGGACATACCTGAATCTCTTTGATTTTGGGCATACCTGAATCTCTTTTGGTTTTGGACATACCTGGATCTCTTTCGATTTGGGACATACCTGGATCTCTTTGATTTTGGACATACCTGAATCTGTTTGATTTTGGACATACCTGGATCTCTTTTAGTTTTGGACATACCTGGATACCTTTTCATTTTGGGAATACATGGATTTCTTTTTATTTTGGACATACTTGGATCTCTTTTGATTTTTGACATACCTGAACGTCTTTGATTTTGGACATACCTGGATCTCTTTTGATTTGGGACATACCTGGATCTCTTTGATTTTGGACATACTTGAATCTCTTTGATTTTGGACATACCTGGATCTCTTTTAGTTTTGGACATACTTGGATCTCTTTTTGGTTTTGGACATACTTGGATCTCTTTTGATTTTGGACATACCTGGATCTCTTTTAGTTTTGGATATACTTGGATCTGTTTTGATTTTGGACATACCTGGATCTCTTTTGATTTGGGACATACCTGGATATCTTTGATTTTGGATATACCTGAATCTCTTTGGATCTCTTTTAGTTTTGGACATGCTTGGATCTCTTTTAATTTTGGACATACTTGGATCTCTTTTGGTTTTGGAAATACTTGGATCTCTTTTGGTTTTGGACATACTTGGATATCTTTTGATTTTGGACATACTTGGATCTCTTTTGGTTTTGGACATACCTGGATACCTTTTCATTTTGGGCATACATGGATTTCGTTTCATTTTGGGCATACGTGGATCTCTTTTAAATTTGGACATACTTGGATCTCTTTTGATTTTGGACATACCTGGACCTCTTTTGATTTTGGACATACCTGAATCTCTTTGATTTTGGACATACCTGAATTTCTTTTGTTTTTGGACATACCTAGATCAATTTTAATTTTGGACATACCTGGATATCTTTTAATTTTGGGCATACATATGTATTAATATAAAAAAACAACTACATGGAACTGTTAAAATATCTTTAGATATTTCAAATCTCAAAATCTCTGATCGGTAATGTACAATTGATTTCATGTCAAAAACTGATATCGTATATATTAAAAATATTCGAAACTATTTCTGCTAACCAAATAAACGTGATGTACCATTCTTAGCGTAATATGTTACAAGTGTCATTAAAATAAAAATTTTAAAAAAAAACTTGATTTTAAGTCCAGCATCAGATAATTGCGAACTTTGTCGGGAGGATAAAAATCTGAAAGAATGTGGAACACTTCACCTTTTTGACAATTACATCAAAAAATAATCAAGACAATAAACTGCATTAAACAATATTTTGCAACCATCTCATATCGTAGTGTTCGTTTGTGCGTGTGTTACAAGTTTGCTCCAAGAAGATTTTCTCACATCGTAATTGTTCGTTTGTGCGTGTTTACAAGTTTGCTCCAAGAAGATTTTCTCACATCGTAATTGTTCGTATGTGCGTGTGTTACAAGTTTGCTCCAAGAAGATTTTCTCACATCGTACTGTTCGTTTGTGCGTGTGTTACAAGTTTGCTCCAAGCAGACTTTCTCACATCGTATTGTTCGTTTGTGCGTGTGTTACAAGTTTGCTCCAAGCAGATTTTCTCACATCGTATTATTTACTTTTTTCCATCATTCATAATTAATTGTTTTTGATCTTAAGTTGGATAGATAGATAGATAGATAGATAGATAGATAGATAGATAGACATATAGATAGATAGATAGATAGATAGATAGATAGATAGATAGATAGATAGATAGATAGATAGATAGATAGATATATGATAGATAGATAGATAGATACATGCATGCATGCATACATACATACATACATACATACATACATACATACATGGAGAGAGACAGAGAGAAAAGTAAGACAATAGAAAAATACTTTTCATACCTAGCATTCCAAAGAAAATGAGTATTAGTTGTCTATCAAGTTAAACGAACTGCAAGTGAATATAATATTGAACAGCTAGAGTCTGCGGAACGTACTAGTGATAGGCTGTTTGTGTTTCAAAACCTATTTGTAAGGTTTCTTTTGTGTGAGTTTCAAGTAATGAGTTCGGAAAAGTGTACTTCAGTGACCTTGTGTGTTTCATTTTTTCTAATTGTTAATGTTACTGTAATGGTGTTTTTTTCTTGCCAAAATGAAGCATTCACAGCAGTTTCCGTTTCATCCATCTGAAGCAGTCAATCGCAGCTATCAGCATTTCTTATTAATCATTTCATTAGAGGGTGCCATTTGGCAAACTGTATCAGTATATACCTGGGCATTGTCAAAATAAAATCTTGGTCAATCAGACAAGTGTTTGGTCAGTTACAAAGGTGTTAGTCTCAATACGTATTGGTTAGCCAGAATAGATGTTGGTCAATAAAACTGGCAAAGGTCGGTCAAAATAGGCGTTGGTCAGTGGCAATACGTTCTAGGTCAGTTAGAATAGGTTTTGGTGAGTCTAAAGAGGTATTGATTATTCAAAATAATAATTCGTCAGTCAAAAGAAGTTGTTGTTGTAGGGTTTAACGCTATTTTTCAGCACACGATAGGCTATACATGACGGCCAGTATTAATAGTGGAGGAAGAACCCGGGAAAACCCCGGAAAGAACCACCGACCCACGAGAAGCTACTGGCAAGCTTTCTCATATACCCACATTGGCTGAATCCGAGACTCGAACCCACGCAGGCAGAGGTGAGATGGCAGTGATCCGTAACGGAGAGCGCGTTAGCCCACTCGGCCACTCGGGGCCCCAAAAGAAGTATTTCTCAGTCAAAATAGATGTTGGTCAGTCATGAAGGTATTGGTTAGTCAGAGTCAGTAGTTGTCTATTATTAGCTATGATCGACCCATTACGTTAAAGCTTTGTAATCCCTGTAGCATCCAGTTATGTTGAATTCACATTAGCCCCGTAGTGTTATAGGCAATATTAAATTCTCCCCGAGATACATTGGGGTGAGACGGGTTGGCGAGTTTATGATGTAATAAGCAATTTTATATTCCCATAAGAGGCTATAAACCGATAAAATTAAATTCTCATGGGACACCAGAAAGACCCAGTATTATTAATCTGCGCAGGTCCCCATACTGACGAAAACCACTAAATTCCCATACATCCACATAGTGCTCAATAATGTTAAATTTCCATATATCTCCAATATGTCCCGGAAAGTTTAATTGACATAATCCACTTCTGATCCAGTAAATTTAAATCCCATATGTTCCCAGAGTGTCCAGTAATGTTTATTCTTGTACCTCTCTATAGTACCCTTTCATATTAAATTATCATACAATCCCACAACGTTCCATTCATGTTATTTCCCAACATTCCCATTGTAATCTATAATGTTAAATTCCATTTCATCCTCATGGAGCCCAGTAATGTTAACTCACATACATCCTTATTCTCTTGATAATGCTTGATGTAAAAAGTTATGTAATGTATTTGGGACTCTTGAATCGTGTGTGCTGGAATAAATTGACTTCAATCTCAAATTGTTTGTGAAAACTTCGGCTGTATGTCCGAACCAGTTGAAACCTACTTATGTTTGTTTTTTGGACCCATCAACCACTTCTCCAATCAAAAACATGATCCCATGGATTTGAGCATCAAACATCATTAGTTCACTTTCTAAATTCCCTCCATCATTTCAAAAGTTAGGAACCAAACATTTAATTGTTTGGAGGGGAGAGTGGATGAGCGTATATTATTAATTGAACAAAAATATCTTGAGGAAAAATTCATAATCTTGGTTCAGATGAAACTTCCAGCCTCCACTCCTCCCAAACCCCCACTAAAATTTAATAGTTGTTATCTTTAAACTATTTATCAAGTTGTGCATGAAACAGTGTTTTGAATAAAGTTTGCTGTTTCACACTGTGATTGAATACAGTAGACCGAATTAACGTAGTAATTAATACAAAATCAACATGAACCCCTCCTCCATTTTTAATTGTGTGCATGCAACACGCATATTGTTAGAACTTGATTGCGACTGAAAAATAAACAATGACAAAACGGTACTTTGAGAGGGCAAAACCAGAGATATGCTTACGTGCAATGATCAATTTAACAGCAAGAGATAAGGCTGATACGAAGCCAAACCTGAAATGTCCTCCCTTACACCGTATATAGTTTGAATCTGCATGGGTTCTTTATCATAATTATTGACTTTGTGCCATCCTTACTTTAGCACTTTTCGTAAAACTATGCAGCAATCCAAGCTCTTAAACACCTCTAATTGTTCCACACCAACCAAACGTATGATTCTAATAAAATCCTCTGTGGGGAAATATTCAAATGCCATTGCAACCAATCCTATAAAATCCGACAGCTAACATTCAACCGCTAAGTAGGAAAGCAATTAAACTGAAACAAAACTACAGGAAACAAGTGCTTACTCCTTCATATGTGTACCAACAAAATTAAACCTTTCATTTGTAATAGCAGGAACATCGAATAAATTGTACAACCATCTTATCATGTTTGGTTGACCAAATTACACAGCAAACCAATCCGGCTTTTTTATTAATGATACCTGCACGTCCGTCTAGAGTGAACACTTGGTTTGGGGTTGCGTTTAGGACATTTTCTACTGACTTATATTCGTATATGAAACCCGTTGTCAGGTGCGTCATGTGGAGTAATATACATTTCAGTGAAAGTAAGTCACTGTAACATATATTTCATTGTACATTGATTTTGATGTACTCGTGTGTTTCTCTCATTTTCTCAGGTACTATTCAGTCAACAACATTGGCATGCAATTGTGTAGTAGTGCAGCCGATACAGAAAACCAGGTCATTGTGAGTACTTCACATATCATGGAAAATTTAGTCACGGTCAAATAAGTTTTGCTTAATTCTTGTAATCTTCTCAGACACTATTAACTGTGTAGTCACATAACTTGGTATATAGTAGCATCAGCCCTCAGTGAATTATAGGTTACTGCAGTCAATATGTTTGTGTTAAAAGATTTGTCACCTTGCGTTTCCGTAAATTTCTCTACGTTAAAGATTTTGTTGAAGTTATTGTCTTAGACATGATTACTGGTGAAGAGTCACAAAAGTTTGACTTTAAATGGAACATAAATATTACCAAGACTTTTACTATGAATAACAATAATTTAAAAAAATTATTAGTGGCTTGAAATACGGCACATCCGCATTTTAAAAAGAATCAGGAAGAAAGTTTGTATTTTCTTTTTCTCAAATTTAATTACTGCATATTTCTTAAATGTTTGGTAATGTCGAGTGAGAACGTTTATTAGACATTTCTTTGTTCGATCGTTTTGCTTTGAATATATGTTTTGATCATATGGTTGGATTATTTTTATACGTCATCCGTTCCCCGTGTCATTTTACAATTTTTTAAACGTGTATTTGAGTTATTTATATCACACTTGTTTTCGTGACAAACTAACGCTTTTTGTATATCAGAAATTTAAAAATACAGCAAGTATAGCACATTGCATAAGTTTGGACTCTTGGACCTGTTACGACTCCGAGTCTTTAACGATATAACAAAGGAAGTGAAACCAATAATTTGAGGTATAATCAACAAGTATATTAATCTCTTAACATGTAAGAAACACTTACAGATATTGTGAATTAAAACCCAAATAATCCCATATGTCTTATCACAAGTCCACAAGTATAGAATGTTCCGAATAAATTCCGATAATCTTAAATGCCCTTATGTATCAAGAGTCAATATCCTGATATATCAATAGAACTGAATACCCTGATGTACCAATAGTACTGAATACCCTGATGTACCAATAGCACTGAATACCCTGATGTATCAATAGCACTGAATACCCTAATGTACCAATATCCCTGAATACCCTGATGTATCAATAACACTGAATACCCTAATGTACCAATATCCCTGAATACCCTGATGTACCAGTAGCACTGAATACCCTCATGTGCCAATATCCCTGAATACCCTGATGTATCAATAGCACTGAATACCCTAATGTACCAATATCCCTGAATACCCTGATGTACCAATAGTACTGAATACCCTGATGTACCAATAGCACTGAATACCCTGATGTATCAATAGCACTGAATACCCTAATGTACCAATATCCCTGAATACCCTGATGTACCAATAGTACTGAATACCCTGATGTACCAATAGTACTGAATACCCTGATGTACCAATAGCACTGAATACCCTGATGTACCAATATCCCTGAATACCCTGATGTATCAATAGCACTGAATACCCTAATGTACCAGTATCCCTGAATACCCTGATGTACCAGTAGCACTGAATACCCTCATGTACCAATATTCCTGAATACCCTGATGTGCCAATAGTACTGAATACCCTGATGTACCAATAGTACTGAATACACTAATGTACCAATATCTCTGAATACCCTGATGTGCCAATATCCCTGAACACCTTGATGTACCAATAGTACTGAATACGTTGATGTACCAATAGCACTGAATATCCTGATGTACCAATAGCAATGAATACCATGATGTACCAATAGCACTGAATACCCTAATGTACCAATAGTACTGAATACCCTGATGTACCAATAGTACTGAATACCCTGATATACCAATAGCACTGAATACCCTGATGTACCAATAGCACTGAATACCCTAATGTACCAATAGCACTGAATACCCTAATGTACCAATATCCCTGAATACCCTGATGTACCAATAGCACTGAATACCCTGATGTACCAATAGCACTGAATACCATAATGTACCTATATCCCTGAATACCCTGATGTACCAATAGTACTGACTGTCCTGGTATACGACAGTGATACAATCCAGAACAAGTCTTCAACAATTCGAAAATAATGTGGTCATCCAAATGACAACGAGCACTTTGTAATTCCAATGAATGATAAATAAATAATTCATCTTGAATTATATCTGAACAACTGCAAACTCTGATAACAAATGGATTATTGAGACTGGCCTTAACATAAGAAGTAACAATTACCAAACCCCTATTTATACATTTTTCATTTTATCTACTACGCCATAGTATATTCTGGAAAACTAATGGAAAATTCCAATAACTAGTACCCAAGTTAGGCCTTGAAATCAAATTCTAGTAAACATCTTGTTTGCATCTTACAACCATGTTAGTCATGTATGCAAAAACTATATTTACAAGCCTCATTCACGGACAAAAGTCAAGCACACAATATACATTAAATGTACATAACAGACCGGGTATATTAAATATACAATTCCTAATTCACAGCAACATGGTTACCAAAATTGTTTAGGCGGCACAACAGGGAGTTTTTCGCAGTTGTAATCGTTATAATGTAACGTAAATATGGTTTACGTGTTTTTACTGTTTTTCTTGATTCAAAACGGCATTAGAAAACGTGTGGAACAAAAACGTTACTTTTAAATTATTCACGTTGGGGATTACGGGTAAATTTATGTTGATATTTCTGATTATGTATATAAAGTCCTCGTGAATGGACACATTTCAGACTGCTATCCGATTGGCCAAGGAGTGGGACAAGAAGGCGTTTTGTTGATCTATACAATATCTATTAATGACTTACTAATCCAGTTAGATTTGGAACAAGGACATGGTCCATAGCCGTGGGAAATCCAGGCATATCGGATAATATTTAATTTTTGGCTACTTATCCAAACAATGTGCAAATGATGATTAATATTGCACACGCCTATAGCAATAAGGGGCAAGTTGAGTTTAGTGTTGCAAAGTCATATGTTGTTATGTTCGGTCTGAAATACAACCATTACACCAGGAAGAAATGATACCTAGGAACGTCATGTTTGCCGGTAGGTGATTCTGCAGCACATCTGGGATGCAACATAAATTAAAAACTTACGCCTCATGACGCAATAGTTGAAGCAAGCAAGAAAGGAAAAATTATTTTCACGATCTGTTTTGGAACTGGCATTCAAGTATATGACCATTAATTTTGTAAAGCCAGAGAACCAGTCTACTGGTGGTTGGGTATGAAATAGGTTACTAAGCATTTTAAGATACACCCATCGGCTAATAAACGGATTTTTTTCTCCATTATTTCATTTCATAATCTACAATTTATGTGCAATAGTTGACAATGAAATACTTATTTTTATTTAACCACCCTGCATATAATTTACTGTCTACAAAATAGAATATGAACACTTGGTGGGAGGATATGTTATGAAGTACAGACCACAATGTCTCCTTGTTTAATTGCATAAGGCTACAAAACGCTGCAGGCTCCAAACATTCTCTAAATCTAAAGAATGGAAGCATGTCTTGTTTGTACGCCGGTCTAATGTAGAACTTTTTCTTTTAAATATATTAACATTAAGTTCTTTGGTAACTTTATTAGTGGTCCGATCCTTTAGGGGTGGGCATAATGTGTGTATCCATGAAAACAATATGCATCTCTGTATTCGTTTCATTGTCTTTAGTTGACACAAGAAAGTTGAAAACAATGGCTCCTTTCTTAAGCACTTTAGAGCAGACACAACAGAAGTGAATATGCAAATAATGGAAGAAAAGAGCATCATCCTTACAGCCTCATACTATCTACCACAATCTAGATTAATCTTCTCATCTTTGGCTCTGTGTGAGATTGAAGTGTAAGCTGTAAAAGACCCTATGTTGACCAGGAATTTTCATCACCAATAACCACCCGAACTGATATTTGCACTAAAGGTACACCAGCTTCCTTGGCAGTAGGAAATTGGTCATAGGTGCAGAGTTAGTTTTCTTCACCACATTAATTGTCTTGTAAGTTTCTAACTGGTTTAAGAGCACTGTGTTGCTGGGTGAAATGATGTTTTCCCAGCTCTTAAATTCATTATTGCACATACCATTACATTGCATGTCAGTAATATTTTCGGAGTGACATCACATGAAATTCGCTTTCATATTTCATCTCAGATCATTACCATATCTTTCCTGTATTTGTTCTTCTCACAGGGCCTGACAAAATATTTGTTACTGTTTTACCTTTTTGTCACATAGAATCAAACATGTATGCTATATTATGTTGTTTTATGATTTATAGATGACAAATTTTAATTTACATCTTTCTCTGTGATGGTATTAGCTGGAATGGATAGGCTATCTTCCCATGTGCATTGTCTGAGAATGTGCTACTTTTCCACACTGGCATATTTGAACTTTAACACTAAAATGTTACACGTATTTGCATTTCATTTTTCTTTATTCAAATTATGAATAGGAACTGTGTGAAGATCCCTTTCGCTCAGAATATTTATCTTTATGCAAATATAATGTCAGCTATATTTTGGATAAAAGTTTTCTTATTATTTATAGTTGTTCTTCTTACGCACGCGCACACACACACACACACACACATGCGCGCGCGTGGGGCTAATAAAACTGATTTTGACAGGCTCTCGCTCATCGGTACATAAACCCTTGCGATCTATTTCTGTATGGCAGTCGACTGAAATAAGACAGTAAGGTATTTAGTTATATAATAAGAATATGGCTCCTGTTCCTCAAATAGGAGCTCCATTAGTATATTTGTTGTATTCAAGGGTCATTTGTCAGAACGTGACGGAAAGAGTAGGATATATATATATATATATATATATATATATATATATATATATATATATATATATATATATATATACCAGACTTATGCAGCGTACATTGTCGGACGGAACGAGTACCGTATAGATACCAAACTCTTGCAAACGCACATTGCTTAGTGTCTGACGGAATTAGTACCGTATACATACCAGACTCTTGGCAGCGTATATCCTCAGTGTCGGGCTGAACGAGTGCCGTATAGCTATAATCGCTCTTTAAATAGAGAATGTTCACCTTTGGATATGCATTATTCGTCGATAATAATTTGTAAGCATGTAGTGAAAAAATTATTTCCAATCTTTAACTGAGATAACATGGATAGTAAATCGCCTATGATTTACTTGACTCTTACATCTGATTGAGATAGAGTCCCATATTTATATACTTGTTTCAGAATCCTGTACGATTGAGGGACAGTCTCTTACAATGTTTGTGTTTCCTTTGAATGTTACCTTCATTATGCCATGAATGTAAATCGATGTAACTTTATATTCCATGGAGCAATGGTAAGGTAAAATACGAGTTCAGAATCATTAGGTACTACGTGGAGTTACAGTTCATGTAAACGATTAACCTTTTCATGCCTTTATCACATGTTGTCAAAGTCACTAGTAACTGCAAACTATGAGTTTGTGACTTTATCCTAAGCTCTCGCATTCGTGTTGGCAACATCTATTATGGAAGTCGCGTGGATAATGTTCTTGGAGAGAATTATGGCACAAAGTATTAAATCAATGTGTGCCTGCTATAATACCTACCACTCAAAAATATCATATACAGTTAGTGACACTTAGCTGATTGTAATGAAAGGGAAGAGGTCCTGACGTTATAAATTTTAATGAAAGGGAAAAGGTCATGACGTTATAAATTTTAATGAAAGGGAAAAGGTCATGACTTTATAAATTGTAACGAAAGGGCAGAGGTCCTGAAGTTATAAACTGTAATGAAAGGGAAAATG
The DNA here is from genome assembly GCA_028554795.2 of Sinohyriopsis cumingii. Lineage (NCBI taxonomy): Eukaryota > Metazoa > Mollusca > Bivalvia > Unionida > Unionidae > Sinohyriopsis > Sinohyriopsis cumingii. The sequence goes on from CM068827.1 coordinate 28,538,598, forward strand.
TCCTGACGTTATAAATGGTAATGAAAGGGAAGAGGTCCTGACGTTATAAACTGTAATGAAAGGGAAGAGGTCCTGACGTTATAACTTGTAATGAATGGGAAGAGGTCCTGGCGTTATAAATTGTAATGAATGGGAAGAGGTCCTGGCGTTATAAATTGTAATGAATGGGAAGAGGTCCTGGCGTTATAAATTGTAATGAATGGGAAGAGGTCCTGACGTTATAAATTTTAATAAAAGGGAAGAGGTCATGACGTTATAAATTGTAACGAAAGGGCAGAGGTCCTGACGTTATAAACTGTAATGAAACGGAAAATATCATCACGTTATAAATGGTAATGAAAGAGAAGAGGTCCTGACGTTATAACTTGTAATGAATGAGAAGAGGTCCTGACGATATAAATTGTAATGAAAGGGAAGAGGTCCTGACGTTATAACTTGTAATGAATGGGAAGAGGTCCTGACGTTATAACTTGTAATGAATGGGAAGAGGTCCTGACGTTATAAACTGTAATGAAAGGGAAGAGGTCCTGACTTTATAAACTGTAATGAAAGGGAAAATATCCTGACGTTATAAATGGTAATGAAAGGGAAGAGGTCATGACGTTATAACTTGTAATGAATGGGAAGAGGTCCTGACGTTATAACTTGTAATGAAAGGGAAGAGGTCATGACGTTATAAACTGTAATGAAAGGGAAAATATCATCACGTTTTAAACTGTAATGTAAAGGAAGATGTCATGACGTTATAAACTGTCATTAAATGGAAGAGATCCTGACGTTATAAACTGTAATGAAAGGGAAGATGCCTTGACATTGTTGATTGTAATGAAATTGAAGACATCCTGACGTTATAACATGCAATGAAAGGGAAGATCTCCTGACATTATAGATTACTGGATACGGGTAATTCAAATTATCTTTGTTTCCCGATCCATCCACCACCCTCTTGCGTTATGATGACCAACTAAAAATAGCCTTTGTACTAATAAAATCTGACTGTTGTTCTCAGCCCTTCTGGAAAGCTAATGACATCAATAAAAACAGTCTTTAACGGAAGTACTGCGTTGGTTTTAGAAGAAGATAGACACAATTTAAGGGGCGTAAAATATTCTTCTCCGTCGATTTTCTTAAAATATTGCAAAGTCTACAATTTTCTCTCTAAATTGGCAAACGTACTTAAATAAGGAATACGTTTGTGGCTGACATTTGAATATACGAAAGAAATGAATACTCATTTTATGGTTTGTTTGAAATGATAACTAAAAATAGAGTACGATATTGTAAATAGATTCCGGACACAATTATAGTTATTTTCTTCCCTCGGAAAATTTATGATCGTCATTGCAAGCAACGAAGGCTCAGTGTTAAAGAATAACATAATATGAGAGATCCAAATACTTGATAACATCTCTTTGGCAATTACATTTAATTGACTTCCTAAACAAAAAAGACTTCTTTTGTAATTACATTTCGTTGAATTCCAATACAAAAAATGTTTGGGTATACCTTACATGATATATGCATTCGTTTTCAGTTAGATACAAGAAGTTGTTAAGAAGCAGTTATTAATTGGAGAAACTTGTATGTATCTGAGAATAAATTTGCTCATAATATTTAATACTCACGCATATTATGAGAATTTTTAAGAAAGGTCTAAAAACTAAAACAAATTATCTTTTGCTTTGATGTGTGAACATGCAAGATGTGTCTAATTTATAGTGTAAATGGACTGCCAGCTCTTTTCCACCGTATACAAAATGTATTCATTCATTGGAAATTTGTGCTTTATCTTGTCCATGACAGATAATCTGCAGAATTGAAGAGTACTTATGCATAGAATGTTAAGATATAGGTAGTACTGGTTCAAATTATATATAAAATAATCTCTCTCTGGGCAAGGTGAAGGGTACATAATGTCAAACCAGACTTGTTTCGTGTTCTAAACAGGTGACTAATTAGCCATAATTCTGTGTTCCCATTTATCAGACAACCAGTCATCCATCCCATCAAATGGCCTCCCTGTCATTTACCTGCTTATTGCTACATTTATTGTCTCCAGTCCTTGTGCCGACCAAAACCCCATCATCTGAAAGTAAGGTGCCCCGCCACTCATTAATTCTACTTCATATGCTAATATATTGACCCCAATCGCCAGCTATCAGTTCGGAATCAACTAGCGTCGGTATATAAGAAGCCAGATTAGACTGATAGTTAGGGAGTGTACATTAACATGGTGTTACTTTGATATGTTTAGGGAGTGTACATTAACATGGTGTTACTTTGATATATTTAGGGAGTGTACATTAACATGGTGTTACTTTGATATATTTAGGGAGTGTACATTAACATGGTGTTACTTTGATATATTTAGGGAGTGTACATTAACATGGTGTTACTTTGATATATTTAGGGAGTGTACATTAACATGGTGTTACTTTGATATATTTAGGGAGTGTACATTAACATGGTGTTACTTTGATATATTTAGGGAGTGTACATTAACATGGTGTTACTTTGATATGTTTAGGGAGTGTACATTAACATGGTGTTACTTTGATATGTTTAGGGAGTGTACATTAACATGGTGTTACTTTGATATATTTAGGGAGTGTACATTAACATGGTGTTACTTTGATATATTTAGGGAGTGTACATTAACATGGTGTTACTTTGATATATTTAGGGAATGTACATTAACATGGTGTTACTTTGATATATTTAGGGAGTGTTCATTAACATGGCGTTACTTTGATATATTTAGGGAGTGTTCATTAACATGGCGTTACTTTGATATATTTAGGGAGTGTACATTAACATGGTGTTATTTTGATATATTTAGGGATTGTTCATTAACATGGTGTAACTTTGTTTCTGATGGACTGTTTAAAAATTAATAATAAATGTTCTAAGCAATGTGAACGTGGACAAAAATCGATGAATGATATGTAAGGTAATACTGACCATTTGCTGGGATCAGTGAATTTAACAATCCATTCACTTAAAGGATGTCAAGCTAGCCTACAGTGTAATTGATCTCGAGATCTACTTATCAACAGCAGATATGACAGCTACCTATATGACGTCATGTTCTGTTGATCCTTTCAGCAATCAAATCACAGCTTTCATGCAACTTTGAGTGAAAAACATCATTCGGAACATATAAACTTTGATAACGATAACTTTCCCTGTAATGCAATGCAGCGCTTTATCGGATTTACTACTTAGACGAAGTGGAGAGGGAATTCCACATATACAAATTTATGGTTTCAGATGGACCAAGACAGGCTCATCCCAAATACAAGAATTTATGTTTTCTGATGGCCTAGACAGAGTTTTTCCACTTGCAAGAATTATACTTTCAGATGGCCCAGACAGACTCAGTCTACACATAAGTGTTTATGCTTTCAGATGGCCCAGACAGACTCATCCTACATATAAGTGTTTATGCTTTCAGGTGGTCCAGACAGACTCATTCTACATATAAGTGTTTATGCTTTCTGATGGCCCAGACAGACTCATTCTACATATAAGTGTTTATGCTTTCTGATGGCCCAGACAGACTCATTCTACATATAAGTGTTTATGCTTTCAGGTGGCCCAGACAGACTCATTCTACATATAAGTGTTTATGCTTTCTGATGGCCCAGACAGACTCATTCTACATATAAGTGTTTATGCTTTCAGGTGGTCCAGACAGACTCATTCTACATATACGTGTTTATGCTTTCTGATGGCCCAGACAGACTCATTCTACATATAAGTGTTTATGCTTTCTGATGGCCCAGACATATTCTACATATAAGTGTTTATGCTTTCAGGTGGCCCAGACAAACTCATTCCACATATGTGTTTATGCTTTCAGATGGCCCAGACAGACTCATTCCACATATAAGTGTTTATGCTTTCAGGTGGCCCAGACAGACTCATTCTACATATAAGTGTTTATGCTTTCAGGTGGCCCAGACAGACTCATTCTACATATAAGTGTTTATGCTTTCTGATGGCCCAGACAGACTCATTCTACATATAAGTGTTTATGCTTTCAGGTGGCCCAGACAGACTCATTCTACATATAAGTGTTTATGCTTTCTGATGGCCCAGACAGACTCATTCCTAAGCTAAAAACATATGTGATCTCCTTGTGAACTATATGAGTCATTACTCTATTACAATACAATCTTCCACATAATACAAGTACCAGACAAATTACCATATCTTTTGTTTGTTGGTAAAACAAAATTTCTTAATTGCAGAAATTCTTTACTCGAATGTTTGACGTGAGTAAGCTATGCCAATCTATAAAGTATTAGAAATTAAACTGGTAAATGTTTGGTAAAAATCAAATGGTACTGCAATTCCATGGGAAGATATGATCCAACCCCGTAACTTGTGTATATAATTAACAAATTATATCGACTGAGAACAGTGTCAAATACATAGAAATGACATTAATCTAGATCAGAGAATCAAATTTTAAGACTTGAATTTACGAACACATTATATTTAGAACTTATTCTGTAAATTTTAAGAGTTTAGATCTATGTTGTACGATATTGTAATAATAGAGGTGCGAGTAATTTTAACACTACTTGTAATAACGTCAACATAGATATAAATGCAGAGCTACTATTAAGGGGTCCCCATTCCCACTAATAATAATTGTATGGAGATGACAACACAGCGATAAATGTTGAGATGTCATTCAGTATCCCTTAAGGGGTCCCATTTCCCACTAATAATAATTGTATGGAGATAACATAGCTATAAATGCTGAGCTGTCATTCAGTATCCCCCAAGGGGTCCCCTTTCCTAATGAGTTAAAACTTGGACCAAATATCTGTTTGATCAAGTCTTTAGTCAGTCCTTTTGAAGTGTGCATGGTTCACCGTATTTCTTCTTCACATAAAATAAAGAATTATTAGCTTCCCATTAACGCCAGCAAAATGTGGATGTTAAATTATAGTTCATAAAAACTTAAATAAGTGAGCCATACGTGTCATTCTGGTCCATAAGCTAACAGTCACCACAGCCTTATAGGTACAGGACTTTGGCAAGGAAAATTCATACAGAGAGCACAATCTTACAGATACGTGACTTTGGCAAGTCAAGGTCATACAAACATACATCATAGTCTTGTAGGTGCATGGCTTTGGCTAGGAAAAGTCAAACAAAAGGACAGCACAATCTTGTAGGTACAGGACATTGGCAAGAAAAAGTCATACAAACAGACAGCACAATCTTGTAGGTACAGAACATTGGTACGGAAAAGTCATACAAAACTCGAACTATTGTCTTATGTTACGAGTCTATACTCTTAAAATAAGTAACAGAAAAAGAGTAAAAAGCAATAAGCTTTGTAAAATTCAACAAATAATTTATTTCCTTACAATACAAGTTGAAAATGAAAAAGAAGAACTGCAAATTAAGTCCTAAAAAATCCAAGAATTACAGACACAAGTCCTAATAATTTAAAATCCCGATTTATTTTAGTAGAAGTCCAAATTAACTCCAGAGCTGAAGGTTGTAAAATGATGATGTGTTAACAGTCTTTTGTTGAATCACAGTAATATAATTCTAGTTATTAATTCCCTATAAATTCTAGCGAATGTCAGTGTCCAAGAATTTTATCAGAACACTTTTGTATTTCCAGAGAAAATAATCACTTGGATTCCATAATTTGAAAAACTAGAATCCAGCCCGAAACTAAATACTGGACACAACATATAATACAACTTGTTCGTGCTAGGACGTAAAGCACAAATAAATATCCCTCCAGTGACAAGATTGTGAAGTATCGAATTTTGAATTGCAGTGAACTGTAAAGTTGAATGCATTGAGCATTAAACTTTTATCGCATTTAAGCCAGAAAAGTCTTTGTGAAGGTTCACTTCGACCTTTCTTTGTTCGTCTCCTCCCCCCCCCCCCCCCCCCCCCCGTCAGTGTAAACTTCAAAGGGGCAGCATTCCAACTTAGTGATTTGATTTGATGTATTGTATTGTGATTTGGATTTTTAACGAAGCTTTAACAATTTCACAGTCATATCGTTACGATGTCTGCAGTGTTGCAGTTTATAGTGATGTCTAGCACTGTGGCATCATGCCGCAGACATGTAGCATGTCCAACTCAGTGAAATTGACCGGGGTATCATAACACGGTCCTTAGAAGGTAAACATTTGAGCTACCAACCCTAACCGCTTGGTAGGAACCTATGTCAACTTATCATTTTTTCAAAGGGAAATTTGGTTCGCATCGTCGTTCACAGATTCTGATCTGTCTAAAACTGATGAAAGGAATTATTTCTTTGAAAAAAATTAGAGAAAGTTGCCTACGATTGGGCAGAATAAATTAAGGCGTACACTTTAGAAGCAATCAGAATTTAAAGTGACGACCTTAGTCGAAATTCTTTTGTCTGAAATTTCCTGAAAGAGGAAAAGTATTCTCACTCCGTGGAAGCCGAAAGAGAATAGTGCTTTCCTCGTTAAGCAAGAGAGAGACCATGTGGCCATCTTGTAAAAAGAAAGACAGATTTTAATGCTAGGCCGCACAAGTTCTGAAAGAGAACAGCAATAAGGTATGCAATTTTAGTTTCACGTAATATTCTATTATTTGATTGTTTGTTTTATGCAAATGTGTTTGCTATGACTATGTTTCATATTATGTATCGTATATTCAGTTTCATGGAAATGTGTTGATACTATAATTGTTATGAAATTTATTTTATTCAGTTTCATGGAAAATGTTGATGTTAGAGTTGTTATGCAATTTATTTTTTATTCAATGTCATGGAAAGTGTTGATGCTAGAATTGTTATGCAATTTACCTTTTAATTTTACAGTTATTAGTTCATTGGTAGAATTGACTGCATGCGATCCAAATGTTCATATGTGTAGGATTTCAAAGGGTTATATGAAATAACTTCTTTTGTTTGTTAGGACGATACAGATTATCGCAAGTTAACGATACTTACCTGATTGTATCTGATTTTGTAATGTTTGAATAATCATGTAGGTTAAGGATTGCTGTGAGTTACAGTTTCTGAATTTCATGCAATAGTAATCGAACATGTAGTAGCATATGCAAAAGAATATGGTAATATTTGATAGACGCTCGCGTGGTAATTTAAGACCTACCGCTGGAAGCAAGGTCAATGTCATATCGTACTAAGTCAGAATTTACGCAGTATGTGGATAGCCAACATACTCTGAGTAACGTGAGGGAATTTTATGTACGTCTAGAGAGTGGGGTATACAGACATTCAAGGGTAATTTTAAGGAACGGCTTTCTGGGAGAGAGACGGGACAGTCTGAAGACAGAAGTCCGAGGAAAAATAAGGACGAGGTCAGAATAAAAGAACCAGGAAGTCCATGAAGGGGCAAAGCATAGAGCTTAGGACGTTAATATACGGTCAAGGAAGGAAGGTGATGCAAATCGGTCGTGGACATTGCGCGCTTTTCACCTCTCGTTATGATGATGAAATAAATCCAAATTGGACACTCCTGTTAAATTCTATTGATATAATCTAACTTGAAATGGAATTGCCGTTATTAATTTGTTCTCATTAAATTTGTTATTTTCTTGTCAAAGAGGGCTCGTATTGCTTCATTTCTTCCCAGTATTCTCGCTAAGTTCTCTGTTGAAATTATATTTCTACATTCACTCCCGCCGGGCTATAATATCGAGGGAGGCCATCTTCTAGATAAGCCAGCCAAACCCAATTAAGCACCCCTCATACTAAAAGGGCGACGTTACAAAGATTATATAGTTTTCTGCCTGACCTCAGTTCACAATTAGCATTTTCTATAAACAAAAACTAATGCCTAATTGAAAATAACCTTCTATAATGATCCTGATGTTTACAAAAAAGAATATTAATTATTATTAGAAACCAGAACCTGGACTATGTCAAATACTAATAAAGAAATTCCCAAACCTAGACTAAGACCAAACTAAACATATTTACTTCTTCTATCATTAATTATCCTGATATTAAGCCCATACACATAGATAATATTGTATTTATATCTTAGTTAAATTCAAACATGTCAATCCAGACCAAGCACAAACAAACTCAATTTTGGACAAGGTCAAGTCTAACATACAATGTTACATTACAATAGCATGTAATGAAATATAAAAAAAATTAAAAAAACAAACTAAGAAACAATGCACATTAAATATACATGACACTTATTACAGGGAAAAAAGATCTCTTTTTATCAACGAATACTGAAGACAATAAATATACGAGTTGTCCCACTGACCTTTTACTTGTGCTAATCCTGCTTCGCATTGCATATCAAGATATCAATACTGATCACAAATATCACTCCCTGCCGTAGATATTTCAAAATCAGAAAAGTTTCAAAAGTGTCCTGCTGCAGTGGAAGAATGTATTGCACATAATATAATCTCCCTGTCATTTCTTATGTCACACAAAAAATGAGTTTGTTCTTCGTAAGGCTTGGGATATCTCAGGGAAGGCTTTTGATGCAAGGCTTTTACCCTTCTCCCATTTAAAGTAAATAGTTTTCTCTGGCAGTTTTGTTTTGTTGTTCTACGACCACCATTCTGTTACATCTAACTTACTGAGCTTTTTCTAACTGTAAATTTATATTCGTTACTCCATATTTCTGAAATTAACTATTGCCGATTCTTCATGAATTAGTGTCTTATCTTTTAACTTTTAATTCCGTCTATTAGCTTTTAATATTCAGATGTCATAAGCGAACCATGAGTATCTTTGCAAAATTTATCTCATGAAAATCTCCTATGTGGTTGAACAGAATCGTTTGATTAAAGTGAGGTCGTATTTCCAATAATCCAAGTGAGGCCATGTGACCAGCGTACCATGTCAGGCCATATGTCCAGTGATCCAAATGAGGCTATATGACAAGCATTCCAGGTTGTTGTTGTTGTTGTTGCTGGGTTTAATGCCATTTTTCAGCACACGATAGGCTATAGATGGCGGCCAGTATTAATGGTGGAGGAAGATGAACCCGGGAAAACCCCGGAAAGAACCACCGACTCACGAGAGTATTGAAGTGGGGCACCCTAGGGACAATGGGACTTACCATTAAAAACAGGGTCCCGGCATGAAAGGAATATCTTTTCGAGGCATGGGAGTGGCCCTGAAAAGGGCCTTTGGTTTTATGTTAACATACCATACTGTTAACACAGAGGGCACCGCATTGGTCTTCTTCTTGCCCTTAAACTCTTTCTTACTTCTGGGCCGTAAATCAAGACCCTCTTTAAGCAACCTTGTCTTTCGACGTATATTCTTCTTTTCCACACACAGGTATCCGTCCTCTTGACAATGGCCCACGACGATCGGACGTACATGGGTTAGTCAGTTCTAAACATCATGGAAGAGACGAGAGTAGACGATTCTACGTCGGTCCACATCTTGGTGACGAGAACAGGTGAAGGAATGAAGTGAACGGCGGTTATTTATAATGAGAGGGAGGATCGAAACGGATTGAGTTCATTGACCAAATCAAACACGCGTTACAAAATTCAGTCACCCTTTGTCCAATCGGAAGAGAGCAATCCGTGACGTCACATTCCCTATATAGAGGCACTAGCGTTTGTGCGCAGTCAATCCAAGCGATACAGTGAGCATAAACATGGCGGAAACTCAGAAGACCATGAATTGGGGTGCACTGACTGTGGAGACTACCCAAGGGAACCCGGACTTACTTCCAGAAGAGGTAAATTGACATTTTGTGGATTTTCTTTCGCAAGAATTTGTTCCGGAACCAGTACCTTTGCTACCTTCTCCTTCTTTAACACACGTGGAGAATTTAAAACAGAGACAGAAAGAAGAATTGGAGAAATTTATACAACAGCAAAAGGAAGCGGAACAAGCTTTTCTCCTACAGCAGCAAGAAGAAGAGGTAAGAAAAAACAACAACAAGAAGAAGCAGCCAAGAAACAAGAGGGTGAAAGTCAAACCGTGACGGTACTGTTAGACATTTTAGAGGAGTTAAGATATCTGAAACAAATGTATCAGACTTCTTTATTACGACCGAAGAGAAAAAGGCCTTCCCAAGCTAAACAACCCAACCCTCTGACAACACCTACCATACCACCCTTAGTGATTTCTACCAAATCATCGACAGTACGCAGTCCAGAAGTAGGCCTTGAGTGAACTAGAATCCAAACCCAGAGAGTCTGCACCTAGCCCAAGTTCACCACCCTTAGTCAACCCTGAAAAGTACTATTCCATTCGTGAGGCGGAAAAGCGTCCCTCTAGAAAATTTAGAACCACGGCTTACAAATACACGGTGAAGTTTAAAGATTTCAAGTCCGAAGTACCATTAGAGAAAGCAGAAGGGTTCATCACCGAGATGTGGGATTCTTTGCTCACCACACTCAAACACTAATGTCAACCCAAAGAATACGATCGCTTGAGACTTTCCATACAACACGATGGCTTGAAATCCCCTGTTTGGATCGAGTTTAGCAGCCCTGCAGAATTGACTGCTTCCAAAGTCATGGACAAGATTCAACACGTGCAACAACCCAATGACCAGTTGGACATCACCGATGGAAAAGCAACACTGGACATGACCCACGTCTCTCATCATCAAGGGACTGGCCGCAAAAAGGTCTTATTGGTAAACGGCCTTCGCAACACCAAAACAAGCCTCGTCCAAATTCACAATTCTCAAGACCATATGTGTTTAGCCAGGGCTATCGTGGTGGGACGAACCTATGCCGACAAGAACGACACGGCAGAATGGAAAAGAGCCTGGGAGAACATTCGAAAATCGGACCGAGCCAAACAACGAAGTGAAGCAGAACTCCTGTTACAACAAGCCCGCCTGTCCAAAGACACACCCTGTGGCATTCCTAAAATGCAAAAATTGCAAGATGTCCTAGCTCCACGCTACACCTTGAAAGTGTACCCTCAAGAAGTGCGCGGGCCTCTCTTGTTTCGAGGGAAAGACTTTATGGATGGAAAATACATTCATGTCTATCATCACGATGTACATTTCGATACATTACCAGTATCACCGCATTCCTGGGATACAGTTATTACTGTGAGAAATGTCAATATAGCTATAACAATCGAGAGCAACACAAGCATTGTGGATCGAAATGCTCAGGATGTTTGGCTTCTCAACCCTGTCTGGACGAAGGACAAGAACGAGAGCATTGTCCTGCTTGTCTGCGCACTTTTGTCAGTCCTACCTGTTACCAACAACATATGAAGACGCAAGGTTCACAGAAGAAATGTGCTTATCAACTGCTGAGATTGTGCCCCACGTGCGTACAAGGCATCCTTACCAATAATGCCAAGACACACGTATGTCGAGGAAAGAAAAAATGTTACATTTGTCACCGAATGGTGGACTTGGAATATCAATGCTACATTCAAAAATACCAACCGCAACAAGAGAAAGAGGATGGTCACAAAAAGATAGGCAATTTCATCTTTTTCGATTTTGAATGCATGCAAAAGACTGGCATTCACATTCCTAATTTCTGCGTGGCTCATCGAGCGTGCGAAAAGTGCATTCAAGAACCTATCTTCAGTCATTGCCCTCACTGCAGTAAGATCCCTGGAGGACGTGAAAAATCTTTCGGGGACCGAACACGCTAGCCGATTTCGCTCGATGGATCTTAGACCCCATCGACAAGACGTGGAGCCAAGAGGACATCGAACGTTACGGAGAATGTCATCGTCATACCACAGTGATGGCTCACAATTTCTCCGGATACGATGGACAGTTTCTTCTCAGATACTATACGGAACATGGTACCGAGCGTCCTAAAGTGACTTTGAACGGAGCCAAAATCATTTTCATGCAAGTGGGACAAGTACAGTTTAAAGAGTCGATGAGTTACTTGGCCATGCCTTTGAGTCGAATGCCAAAAACGTTTGGAATGACAGAAATGGCTAAAGGGTATTTTCCACACTTTTTCAATACCGAAGCTAATCAACATGCCGTTCTACTCCATTTGCCTGAGGCTCACTATTACGACTCCGACAACATGCGTACCGAACAACGAGAAGTTTTCTACGCTTGGCACTAGGCTCACGCCTCGGACCCTTTTGACTTTCAGGAAGAAATGCTAAAGCATTGTCGTTCTGATGTGGACATTTTACGGCGTTGCTGTGGATAATTTCGAGAACTGTTCATGGAATACGGAGGGGTCGATCCTTTGAAAGAAGCTTGCATCACTGCCAAAGCATGTTCCTTAGTGTACCGACAACGATTCATGCCTGAAAACACCGTGGCTGTCATCAGTCTTCAAACGACCAACTATGTCAAACGTCAATATTCGGTCAAAGCCCTACGTTGGTTACATTACTTGTGCGACAAGGAAGACAACTGGATTCAGCATGCCCGCAACGGAGGGGGTGAAAAGACCATCGGAACGTATTCGGTCGATGGTTGGGACCCCAAGACCGTGTACGAGTTTAACGGTTGCTTATTTCACGGATGTCCCGTCTGTTACCCTGACCGTGGCACTAAAAATCAGTTTTTACAACGAACTATGGAAGACTTGTACCAGGCCACTTGTCAGCTACGCCTAAAGTTAGAACAGCAAGGATACCAATTGGTGGAAATGTGGGAACACGAGTACGATCACCGTTTGAAAACCGATCCCGAGTTTAAACGTATCGTGGAAAGTTACCAGTTCATCGACCCCCTGAATCCAAGGGCTAGTTTGTACGGAGGAAGAACCAATGCCACCTGTTTGCTGTACCAAGCCGACGAAGAGAAAGGAGAAGAAATCAAATACTTGGACGTGTGTTCGCTGTATCCCTACGTGTGCAAATATTGTCGCTTTCCTGCAGGGCACCCGCAATTGTTAACGGAACACATCGACCTGGACCACATTCGACAATACGAAGGTTTGATCAAGTGCAAAGTTTTACCTCCCACGGACTTGTAACATCCCGTGTTACCTCACCATTGTCAAGGCAAACTGATGTTTCCCTTGTGCCGTACTTGTGCCAAAACGTGCAACGAAGACCAACCTTGTAGGCACACCCAGGAAGAACGTGCCTTGAGAGGGACGTGGGTCAGCGTGGAATTGTTCAAAGCTCTGGACATAGGATACCAACTGTTAGAAGTGTACGAAAATTACTTCTTTCCTAAGACACAACAATATCACAAGGATGACCAAACTCAGAAAGGCATTTTCGCCGACTACGTGGATGCTTTTTTGAAACTGAAACAAGAAGCCAGTGGCTATCCTTCCTGGTGTCACACTTCCGAAGACCAAAAGACATTCAAAGAGAAATACTGGGTACAAGAAGGCATTACTTTAGACCACATCGAGAAAAACGAAGGCAGGCGATCGTTTGCCAAAGTGATGTTAAATTGCTTGTGAGGTAAAATGGCACAACGTCCGTGTTTACCCAAGACGGAGTATTTGACAGAACCTTCCCGCTACTTCCAGATGATTCACGACAAAACTAAGTACATGAAACACGTGGACGTCGTTCGCGAGGATTTGATCTTAGTCAATTACGAGGAAGATCTGGACTTTGTAGAAGCCGACGAATTTGGAAATATCATCATTGCGGCTTACGTGACAGCTCATGCTCGCTTAAAACTGTACGAAGCTTTAGAACTGTTAGGGGAACGTGTCCTGTACTTTCACACGGACAGTTGCATCTACATCGATCACCCAAGTCAACAGCATCCTGACATCGAAGGAGACCGTTTAGGAGCCTGGACAGTCGAGCACCCCGACGACAAGATTCTAAGTTTCGCGAGTGGCGGTCCTAAAAATTACAGCTACGAATACCGGGACAAACAAGGAGAAGTGCACACGAAGTGTAAAGTGAAAGGATTGACTCTGAATTATCGTACCAGTCGAGTGGTCAACTTTGGGTTATTGAAAGAAGCCTTGCAATCTGGAGAGGATGGAAACTTTAAAGTGACCACCAATCAGCGAAACAAGATTGTACTTTTACCCACTCACCACATCGTCAGTCGACCCTTGGAAAAAGTCTATCAAATCGTGTACGAGAAGCGAGTGCGACTTCCCAATCACTTTACGTTGCCGTATGGACATGTTGGTATTGGTCTGTATATAAAAAGGGACAATGTCCAAGATCGATAGTTCATTGTGACTACCAAGACCAAGCGAACAAGATGAATACTTTGAAAGAGACATCGTTTCAGTTTGGGGATTGTAAAAAAGTTTTATCTTCCTCTAGTGTGACTAATATTGGATGGATAAGACCCATGCATTGCTACGGAAAATGTCCGGAAGAAAACTGCAAGTGTCCATGCGGTTACCATTGTAACTGCGTAACGGAGTTTGCAGACGAGTGCGATTGTGAGCCTTACGATTGGAGCTATGTTGTACGTTGTGACCTGAGCGATGCCGTAAAGCATCATGGGAACTTTGTTCTCACTACCACTATCATGGAAAATGATGCTGTGCGCGTCAAACCTGATGGATGCGAAAGCGATGCCACTCGTCCTCTTGGACACTTTACTGGGTTTCATTTTAAAGGTGGATGTCAAACTTCACGTCTACCACCCTACGGATGTCATCCAGCCCTGAGCAAACTCCTGTCCATGTCACCCTACCCTCATCGAGATCCTGTGAAAGACGAATATTCGTTCCCTGTGCGTTTGTCGGAATGCTGCGACTTTGAAAATCGTCTTCAATCGTTCAAAGGAAAATGGCCTAAGTATCTGGGGAGACCAACCCCCGAAGAATTAGCCAGAGCCGGACTTTTCGACTTGGGCGAAGGGGATAAAGTCAAGTGCTTCAGTTGCGGTGTGTCACTTCACCACTGAGAAGCACAAGGTTCGGCCTACCTAGAACATGCTCGATGGTCACCGAATTGTCATTACTTACCCTTAGTGGGACCGAGACATTGAAGTAACTTACCATGTCGTTGAAGAAACCAGACTGGCTAGGAGTCAAATGTTGGACAACATGGAGACCAGTATTTAAACTTCATTTCAAAAATGATATTGAATCATTACCTAAAGAATTGCAAGAGAAGATCTACAAGGAAATTTGGCAGGGACTTGCCAGAGTGAAATCTCAATGGGTAACTGTAGGACTTTTGTGCCGAGAAATTCACAAGAGGAAAGTGAAAAAAGTCAACCAATGTGTTAGATTTCTCTGGATCAATGGTGTGTTCATCCTATTATACCGCTTTAGACCGTTTACATCAAAAGATTTCAGTGACATTCTTGGACGTTACCCTGAGTGGCAGTGGTCAAAATTACTTACTTGTGGATTACCTTTACTCTATGAGAAGATCGTAAATTCAATTGTACGGACTGACCTATTCATGGATACATTACAAGAGAACATTCGTGGCTTGCCTGTGGAATTGAGAGAACGCATTTACCGAGAACTGGTCAACATACAAGTGAAACGTAAAGAACAATTCCATCCGTTACGTCACAAGTCTTTGAGCCACTGGTACCTGAATGCTATAAGAGGACTGATTGAGTTGAAAATTTTTCAATGGAAAGATAATGGTGAACTGGACGAAGACAGTAAGACTTTGGTGTCTACTCATCCTACTACTTACATGTTAACTATTCAGCAGCGAGTACCTGAGGAAGAGTTAGTGGATTACCATAATCTTTTACCTGGTCGAATTTTGTCTCTAGAGGAAAATTCTCTGCCATGTGTAGTGTGTGAACTAGAGACTAGAACATTTGGTTCAGCTACTGGAGTACGATCATATTTGTACAGAAAATTCACTAATTACCTCCGAAAAAAGAGGATTTAGTATGACCTATTCATGGATAATTTACAAGAGAACATTCGTGCTTTGCCTGTGGAGTTGAGAGAACGCATTTGCCGAGAACTGGTCAAAATACAAGTCAAACGTAAAGAACGATTGCATTCGTTACTTCACCAGATGTTTAACCACTGGTACCTGAATGCTACAAGAGAACTGATTCGTCAGAAATTGTTTCAGTCGTCAGACCTTGTTCAATACTTCCAGGTCGCCAATGAACGACATGTTTGTGATTTTGGTTACTTCGACATTCATCTAGTGCAACGAATTGAGGAAGACAAGTTAAAGGATTACCAACATATTTTACATGGAATCTGCTTAGAGAAAGAGGAAACATCTAATCGAACTCTGAAGTGTAGGTTACAGTTTGGAGCATTTAAACTTCCAACTGGAGAACGAAGATCTCTGGGTAGAAAGTACGTGTATTGCTTCCGAAAAAAAGAAAGTATAAAACCAGGCTGCCACGCCACGACTTTTATCACATGTGATTGAACAGATTCCGTGGAAGGAACTCAATGACCATATTCAAACCGTGGATCATTACCATCAATTATTACAAGAACTGTTTCCGTTCAATTTCGGTCGACAAGTGGTGTGTGTCTTAGTGATTTGTTTTCTGGGATTTCGTTTACCAGCCGATTCCTTGTGGACTCTTTACGAACAGTACTTACCACCCAAATGGCCTTAAATGGTCACGAAAGACTCCTTTAGCTCAAAGCCTTGCCTTTTCATCTGGATACTTCTCGACCTCTACAGGAAAAAAAGATTCGTCAACTTTTAGCTACCGAAGACGTGTATGACGATGTGTGTGTAGCTTGTGACTTACACCCCATTGGACAGATGTACGTGCCTGGAAAAAAAGAGGGTTTTGAGACTTGGACCCAAGAAGTGGCCCAGTATGTTCGAGATTTGTGATCTTTCCTTTCAACGTCCAAAGAAAAAAGCCACTTTTCAACCTGTGTTAGTGACAGTACCAGAAGAAGAAATCGTCACCCAGGACAGAACTCTCGTGGACATTCCTGAAAGGCGCTTTCGGGAGGACACTTGTTTGACCTTACCCCCTGTTAAACTGGTCAGAACATTACCCAAAACATGTTGTACAGAAACTTGTTTCTATTCCATGTCGATCGTTTTAATCTGCCTTTAATCGTTGTACTTAAGCCTTTGGCTTTTATGTATTTTTGTCTAAACATCATTTGATCGATCGTCCACCTCAACGCATCGTGTGGTGTTACAAAGAGTGCCAATCGACGTACAGTCTCTTGCGAGAAAGTCAAGGCGATTCCATCGTGTTTGTGGAAGGCATTCCTAAAGAAGACAATGGAATCGTGTCTGACTCCCGTCAAACCCATTTGGTCATTTTCGACGACATGTTAGGAGAAGACGAAGAAGAAATTAAACTTTGGTTTACAAGCAATGGGCATCATCGTAATGCCAGTGTCATTTACATCACTCAAAATTTGTTTCAACAAAGAAAAGCCCATCGCACCATCAATCTCAATTCTCATTACGTGGTCTTGTTTAAAAGCCCTCGAGATAAATCGCAAGTGCAAGTCGTAGCCAGTTAGGAACGCCTTGGCTCACTCAGGCGTACGACGATGCCACTCAAACTCCACACGCCTATTTACTCGTCGATTTCAAACCCACGACCCCTGATGATTTGCGATTTCACAACCCAATTGTTTCACCACTGGTGCCAAGACGGAGGGCCTGTCCTGTACACGTCTCCGTCCTCGACTTAACCCCGCAAAAAAAATCTATAAAAACTTTAGACACTTTTCGTCTGTCTCACACAGTCTCAACATGACGTCCCTTCAGTCGCATCTTCCCGTCAAATTGAATCGTGCCTTGTATGACATCAGTCGCGAAAAAAATCCACAAATACGGGCTCGTGTCTTAGAAGCCAGTCTCAAAGAAGTCTTACGATGGTTCACGGTGAGAGCACGTCAATTACTACAAGGGATCATTCAGATTCCTCATCAAACCAAACGCTTTTTTGATCGAAACAAAGTCTCTTTGACCCAACTGGCCGATCCCCGCATCGACACTCAAAACAAAAAACAAATCATTTTGAAACCTGGAGGGAGCGGTACTCTAGGAGGTATCATCATTCGCTGTCTCTTAAGATGGGATCCTAATGCTCCCAAAGTTCTCCCCAAGAAAAAAGCCCAACGAAGCTCCAAGAAGCAAAAGAGCTACGGTGCCAAGACCAGATCCCCAAGGAGACCAGTGTCTCCAAGAACTTCTCCACTGGCGGGACCCTCCTCTTACCGGTCACCACCCCGGAAAAAGAAAAGCCCACAGAAAAAGAAACAGAGAAAAAGTCTCCAGAAAAAGAAAAGCCCACAGAAAACTAGTCGCAAGAGAGGCACTTCGGCCAGGACACAACCTTACACTCGCAAACCACGACCTGCAAGGACGGTGACCGCGTCTCCTGTAGCCTCAGGTTAATTCACTTCTCCGTTGATGACACCAAGAACTGAGAAGTACTTGGAGACGTTGATAACACCAAGAATTTCTCCGTTGATGACACCAAGAACTTATCCAGTGGCAGGACCCTCCTCTTTAGCGGCAGTGGCCGCTGCTCACAAAGTAACTTCTCCCAAAATCGAAGTCCAAGAGAGATCGGTCATGTTAAAAAGTTTACTGGATTTGTCCAAGCAAGAACTGGCTCGATTTAGTCAGTTGCGTACCCCAGCACGACGTGTCATGCCTGTCCTCAAGTTAATACGACGTAAAGACAATCAGTGGCTACGCGTTCCAGTATAAAAAAGGTCTGTGGCCAAGTAGGGTATCAGTGTTTTGGTGCTCCTGAAGACTCAAAGATGTCACCCTCCAGAAAACATCCCTTTTCTAAGCCCCAAGGAAAGAAAATTGAAAGGACTGCCTCCTCGTTTAGTCAAACATGGGGACATGTTATCTGTCCTGTCCAAAGCTTCTCCACCCCTACGAAAAAAAAATCATTGAAACAGCCTCCAAAGAGGTAATCGATACCGTGTGCGAATGTTGCTTGAACGTTTTGAAAGGCACGATCCCTTTGTCCAAACACCAGAAACAATGCTCAGGCAAACATCGTCACATTCTTCGCCAAATGGTTCAAAAGAAAATCCCCATTGGTCAAAAGAAGATGTTGGTCCAACGTGGAGGTATTTTACCCCTCTTGTTAGGCCCACAGCTGAAAGGAGTCTTGGGAACCAAGTTGGGAGGACTGGTGGGAGCAAGATAAAAAGGACCTCTGAAGTCCCAAGATCTCAGAATTGACCCTTGACATCCAATGGAAGGACCAAAACTAGCTTTAGTGCCTTACAAACGATAGATGGAATACCATCGTTGGCAAGAACAACGGACCCCGCATTTACCTCCCAATCCCAATTTGAGCGAGATGTCCCATTTACAACACGAATTGCAGTCCTTGATGGATCGCCAAGATTTGTCCGAAACAGAAAAATCGCAAAAGTGCGGTCAACTCTTGCAACGACTGCAACTCTTTCACCAGAAAGCCTCAGAGGAAACAGCTCTTCCCACTCTGAAAGATTTTAAGACCTTGATGAAAAGTCCATCCCCCACACCATCACCACCACCACTACTACCATCCCCAGGGGTCACCAGAGATGCTACCCCACGAAGACCTGAGGAAGAAGAGATATGAGAAGTTTTTCAAACACCGTCAGCAGCTCCCATTTCTAGTAAGATTGCAGCATCCTTGTTGATCCCGTCCCCATCACCCCAACGAGAAGAAATGAAAGCTTGGGTTAAAATATGATGTCCACTCCTTCTTCGACAGAAGTGAAAAAGAAAGAAGGGAGACCAGAGGTGAGAAAAGAAAAGAAGACCAAAGTCATTCCATTACCACCTCCACCACTACCTTCGACTTCTACTCCCGTATCCCATCGGACACGTAAATCCGTTTCCAAACCAACCTTTCGTCCCGCCCAAAGTAGCATCATCGAAGAGTGGGTGCCTTATTAAGAAACAAACATAAAATGGAAAAGGTGTTAGCCAGCATTTATTACGATCCCTCCCATCCTGCAGGTTAGGCAGGAGTTCAAAAATTGTATCGTGCTACCAAAACTCGACTGAAAAGTCTCCGTTTGCCTCAAGTGCAACGATGGTTACAAGAACAAGCTACCTACACTTTACACAAACCCATTCGACGCAAGTTTTCCAGAAGTCGCGCCCAAGTGGAAGGCATCGATCATCAATGGCAAGCCGATTTAGCCGATGTCTCTCATTTGGCCAGCTACAATCGTGGCTACAAATATTTGTTTTGTGTCATCGACGTCTTTTCCAAATTTGCCTGGGTCGTGCCATTGACTTCCAAATCGAGCCACGAGTTAGTGCGAGCCCTGCAACGAGTGTTGAAACCAAGTGGTCGTCACCCTCTTCGATGGCAAACGGACAAAGGCACCGAATTTCTGAACCAAGCTTTCCAAAAAGAATTAAAGAAACGTGACATTCATTTTTTTACCACTGAGAATCCTGAAACCAGCATCGTGGAACGTTTTTGAACGCACTTTGAAAGAACGCATGTGGAAATATTTTACGCATCACCACACTCTGAAGTACATCGACATCTTACCGCACCTGGTGCAAGCGTACAACCAATCTTACCATCGAAGCATTGGACGTGCCCCGCAAGAGGTGACTCCCGACAACGAAGTGTTGGTGTCTGATCGCCTGTTTGGTACGTCCCCGACGAGGGCTGTCTCCAAGAAAAGTGGAGTGTTGGCCGTAGGAGATTGGGTGCGCATTGGCAAAACCAAACGCACTTTTGACAAAGGTTACTTACCTAACTGGACCACCGAATTGTTTCGTGTCACTGGACGAGTGCATGGTCGTGATCCTGCCGTCTATAAATTGGAAGACATGAACGGAGAAGTGTTAAAAGAAACGTTTTATTTGCCAGAGTTACAACGTGTCACCAAAAAAGAAGACGTCGTGTACGACATCGAAAGCATTCTCGAACGCAGAACCCGTAAAGTGGGCAAACGACGTGTCAAAGAAGTCAAAGTACGTTGGAAAGGATATCCACCCAGTTTTGATTCTTGGATCGACGCTTCGCAAGTCATCGACTATAAAAAGAAGTGATCATCATGCCCTTTCACACAGACTCAGCTATTGCGACCACTCCTTCACCCAGTTCTTCTCTGCAAGATTTACAGAAACAACCCTTGTGGGTGTGGTGTGGAGAACGTGTACCTAAAACACAAATCGTCTTTTTCTGCCAAATCTTTGTGGTGCATTGTGTCATCGGTGCAGCCATTGCCAATATGAGTTTGCAACAAGGAGACAAACAATTGTGGACCATTTTATTAAGCAGCTGCATCGGTTACATTCTTCCCAATCCCTCCCTGAAATTCTCCTCGAACGGGAACAACGGGAACCTTGTGTCCAGTGCCAGTGCCAGTCACCACTCCAACAACAATAACAATCCCAGTTTGGGCGGAGACACGCCTCTGACTTCCAATAACCCCTCGGACAGCCAAAGAACTCTGGAATTATGAACACTAACAACCAATTTTACTTAACCTTACCCAGTGACAGTTCCATGGAGGTGTTTCCCAATAACACTTTGTGCTGTTACACGGCCAAATTACCTCAGGCCATCCAATTAGATCACGAAGCCCATTGGGAAGTGGCTTTAGTAGAAATCATTCACCCGACCCAAGTCTTCAATGTCCTTCCCAATCAAAAATTTTTTTCAGTGGAAGTTCATGACGAACAAATGCAACAGTACTTGGATACCAACCGTCAAATATGATAACAAAATATATAACTATGAAACTAAAAAGTCGACCTATCGCTTGATTATTCCCCCAGGCTATTATTTTAGTGGTCAACATTTGGTGAGCACCATAGCCTCCAGGTTTAATGTCATGTTTCTTAAAGCTTTGGAGAGTGTCAAAAAAAGTGTCACCCTGGAGTACCATAAAGTAGCTTGTCGCTTCCTGATGAAATTTCCTGAGGGGGGTAAAGTGTTGTCTGTTTTATTTTGTCCTGAATTGTTTGACATGTTGGGCGGGGACATGGAGATGAGAATGGCCATGATGAAGAAAAAGGAATTACCAGTCATATCTGACAACGATTCTTTTGCCAAGTTTTTTCGTGCCTCGGTAAAATTAAACCAAGGACTGAATTTGAACTTTGTGTACTCCGATGTGGTGGAGTACAACGTGGTGGGACACACCTCCGTACCGTTACTGCGTGTCGTTCCTTTCAAAGTGGATTCTGCCACGAATGCTGACGAGGAAGGTGGAAACACTTATCACGTGCATCGCGAATTTGTACATCCTCATTATTTGCCTGTCAGCAAGTCTTATTTGGACACGGTCAACATTGCTATAAAAGGAGATCTGGGACAAAATATTCCATTCACCAAAGGAAAAGTCACGGTGAA
Organism: Sinohyriopsis cumingii; assembly: GCA_028554795.2. Classification (NCBI taxonomy): domain Eukaryota; kingdom Metazoa; phylum Mollusca; class Bivalvia; order Unionida; family Unionidae; genus Sinohyriopsis; species Sinohyriopsis cumingii. Next base: position 28,560,737 of record CM068827.1, read on the forward strand.
ACTCCATTTTCGAAAACGGTTCTCTAACGACTCGTAAGTCATGTATCCAGTGTACCGAGGCGTTGCTCGACAGCGAGGACACGGTTTAGGATATATGTTGAAATCAGCCTTTCATTCGGTGGCCCCCGTGTTGAAACCGATGGTGACACGCGGATTGCACGCATTGAAAGATGCGGCATTGACACACGGTAAAGAATTTCTCCAAAATGTCATCATCGACAAACAAAACCCCAAAGCAGCCTTCTTGAGAGCAAGCAAAAATGTCTTGCTGAAAACGGGCAAACACCTTTTGGGTCGACGAGAAACATGCCCTGCACGCTACCGAGTCAGGCTTTCCTACTTCCCTGACGCCACAGCAAGGACAAGGTAGAAAGAGACGACGAAGAAAACACCCTTTCACCAGACTTCACACTTCTAAAGCTAGAAAGGCAAAGAAAAGAAGAACCGTCCGAGACTTAGACGTTTTCGATTATTAAATTATTGAGAAAGAGAAAAATGATGCACCGAGAATCTTGCGCTTGTTCCAAGTCGGAACTGGATCTGTTTGCCATGCCACCCACTATGATGACGATGCAAGAATCCCAATGGGTGGAATTTCATCCGATCTCCTCTTTGATACCTCAGCTCCCATCGAGTTTGAAATCAAAGGACAGCCCGAAGATTACATTGATCTGAACAGTAGTTACTTGTACCTGAAAGTCAAAGTGGAAGACACATCAACGGATGGTCCCAATCTAAGGGACGGTGAGGTAGTAACCCCCATTTACAATTTGATGCATTCCTTGTTCAGCGAAGTGGACTTGTACTTGAATAACAAACTGGTCAGCAGCAGCATTGATACTTACCCTTATCGGGCGTACCTGGAAAATCTCTTGACGTACGGAAAAAACACTAATCTGGATGCTTGCGTGGTATGGAAACCTGACACGGCAGGCAAATTCAAAGAAACAGACGATGACAATAAGGGATTCATTGGACGTCAAGAGAAAATCAAACTAAGTCGTAATTTAGAACTAATGGATCGCTTGCATTTGGACATGTGGTTGCAAGAAAAGTATTTGCTGAACGGAGTGGATATCGGCTTGAGACTGAATCGTAGCAGTGCCGCTTTCCATTTGATGTCTGCAACTGCCGATTACAGAACCATTATCCAAGAAGCCAGACTCTGCGTGGAACGCGTGGAAGTATTACCTAAAGTGGGAAACGACATCAGTCACATGTTGAGCATAACGACCGCCACGTATCCGATACGACGCGTGGAAGTGAAAACTTTCACTATTCCTGCTGCACAGCGATCCATGATCGAAGATCATCTGTTCCAAGGACAGTTACCCAAACGTTTAATCATTGGTATCGTCAAGAATTCAGCCTTCAACGGAGCCCACAACGAAAACCCTTTTGAGTTTCAACATTACAAAGTGTCCAAAATCGAAGTCAGTCGCGATGGCAAGACCTTGTGTACTCGACCTTTCGAACCTGACTTTAGTGACACGAAGAATTACTTTAGATCGTACCTGTCCCTGTACGAAGCCACGGGACAGTTAGGAACCAACACCAGTCACGGCATATCGTACGAGGATTATGCAGGAGGCTATGCTTTGTGGGCTTTTGATTTCACTCCCGACCAAGGCAGCGACGAAGAACATTTCCACCCTTATAAAATCCGGCCAGATTCGTGTGGAAATTCAGTTTGCAGAAGCTTTACCCCTAAATAACACGGTGAACGTCATTTTGTATGCAGAATTCGATAATACCATAGAAATCAACAGTTTAAGAGAAATCATTCTAGACTATTAGAAGCTATGGAAGACTGTTATCCCTCTTTACCTACTGGAGAAACTTTGAACATGGAATGTGAAGAGACCATGGAAGAAGAATCCCAAGACAAAGACGACGAAGTTATGATGAAGTCAAGATGGCCAGAACAAGAAGCGCATTTAGTCTCTTGTTTTGCTACAGTCCTGGCAGAAAAAATGAAGGAATTAATCAAGGAAGATTGCTATGGATGTCACAACGATCATCCCCGTCAAATTCAACACGATAAATGTCTGATGTTGAGTCAAGAAGAAAAATTGGACGAGTATCTGGACGAAGCTTGGGGTCTCATCTCGAAAGAAGTCGTGTTGCATCAGTGGTATAAAGGCTTGCGTGAACATTCTTGTCCTCCATTAACGCCTCTGGGGATCCGTCGCATCGAAACTCTCGTGAACCAGGGTCCGAAGTCGGAGCTAAACGTCTTTTACTTGTCAGACATTTTCCAAGAGAAAGTCAGGATCGAATTGATCACTTATCATTACCTGCGAAGAAAAAAAACCACAAATAAATGGATACCTGGGAACTTTATTATCTTTTGAACCACAGTTCGTATACTGCTTCTTGGAATCCTGTCGTATGTGCTAAAGATGAACTCCCTCATCGTAAACCTCAAGACCATCAAGCTTATGTGATCAACACGGACGTCAGTCATCTCCCAGGAACCCACTGGGTAGCCGTCTACTTTCCTCAAGAAGGATGTGTGGAATATTTTGATTCGTATGGATTGCCTCCTCTGGAAGACGATATCATTGACTTAATGAGAAGAAATGCTCAGACCACACGATTCAATAATGTGAAATTACAAGGCACAGATTCCTTCGTGTGTGGACAGTACTGTGGGTATTTTCTGCATCTTCGCAGTCTGGACTATTCTTTAGAACATTTAGTGACTCATTTTGATCCTCGTTCTTCTTCTAGAAACGATGTGAAAGTAGATCGATGGTTTTGTGACCATTATACTTATCTTTTGTCTCAATCTAGGAAACGTAGTGTCCATCAATGGCCTAATGACTTCCAACAGTGGAAATCACAATTTCATTCACAACGTTGTCAACCCTGTCCAAAATAGAGTGTTTTTTGAGAAAAAATGTTTGTTATTTGAAAAAATGTTTAGTGTTAAATTGGATTGTTAATGTTAAAATGTTATGGTTACTTGTTAGTGTTAAGAGATTTTGAATAAAAATGTTGTGTTTTGAAGAAAAAATGTCTTTGTGGTTTGTTTGGCTATAGGTATCCTGATTCATGCTCTTTGACTTCTTACTATCCCTCCCGTGACACTCATTGAACGTTCCGACTCGAAAACCGTGTAGGGATGTTTTCCTTCACGTCCGGTCTTGGACTATAAAACGGAGTAGTATCCAGTCTGACCATCCACTGTCGACTCATCCTCCTACGAAAATGTGCTCCAGACTAGCTAAGCTAAACGAAGCCTACGTGAATTTGCATAGGGTCAGACACAGTCTGATACCGAAGCCGGAAGAGATAGAGAATGTTAGAATGTTAAAAGTCACTGAAGACATGATAGAAGAGCTCTTCAGAGAAGAAATTAACAGGGAGAAAGAAGAATGGGCAGAGAAGTACAGACTTCAGAAACAGCAGAGAGAGCAGCAATAGCAACAACAACAGCAGCAGCAGTAGCAACCTGAACCTGACAGAGGCTTTGTCGACTGTCGTATCGATACCAAAGAGTTCTTCTTCTCTTTCCGAAGAAGCAGACCTTATCCTGGGAGAAAGCCTATCGTCAGAGGAGGCCGCAATCTTAGAACCTAAAAGATTGCCATAGCTTCAAGTTCACACACACAAAAAAACAGCCCTTTTCAGGGCTACCCCAACATTTAGAAAGAAATAACAATCGATTGCCTATAATAAGTTAAAAAATAGAAGTGCGTGTATAAGCACATGAATTATTTATCTTGCTTGGAAAGTGTGTGTGTGTGTGTAAGCATTTTCTTTAAGTGGCTTGTCAACATTTTTAGAATAGTGATGGGTAGTATAAAAAAGTGAGTGAGTGTTTCTTTTAGGTCCGCACGTTTTTTGGTCATGATCTAGGTCATATAAGTTTTGGGTCTTAGGGGGATGTTTTCCTTCACGTCTGCACTTTTCGTATAAATTGAAAACCGCTCGGCAGTCTAGCTACCCTTGTTGATTGATCAACACTAGAAAATAAGCAGAAGGCTAGCGAAACTTCTTGAACTCCATGTGCACCTGGAATATGCCAGGCTCATACTGAATGAGCTGGCCGCAGAGGCTATAGTGGAAGAAGCAAGAGTGAAAGAGGAGGAGAAAAGAAAAAAAGAAGAGAAGGAAAAGGAGAGAGGAATGGCTGTACCACAGCCACAACAAGGAAATTTCAGAATCCCAGAGACAGAAGATTGGGATTCTGAAGCCACTCATCCCGCCTCTGTACTCCCAGCGAAAAAAGTGAAAGGAGACTGGAGTAGGAGATGCGTGTGCGGTGCCAGGCCGGGGAGGTGCAACCACTAACAGGTGTCTGTGGAGTTTTAAAAAAAAACAGTCCTTTTCAGGGTACCCCATACTCTAGAAAAGATGTAGTAATCGATTTGCCAATGTGCGTTTGTGGAGTAGTGTGAATATAAACATTCACTCTTTCCTAGTGTGAGTGTATGTGTTTGTAAGCGCTCACGTACGTTTGTGTGGATAGTAGATTATTGGGTTTTGTAATGGCTGACACAAGTTTGTGTGAATAGTATATTAGGATTTGATTTTGCTGCTTAACTTGTGTGGATAGTAGATCTTGATTTGTTTTTTGCTGCTTAGAGCGTGTGTGTGTGGATAGATTTGGGTTTGATTTTGCTGCTTGCAGTGTGTGGATAGTAGATTATGGTTAAGTTTTTGCTGTCTCATTACGTTAGTGTGGATAGTAGATAATATGAGAAGAGAAAGTGGGGGTGTTTTCCTTCACGTCCGCGCTTTTTATATAAGAACCCACAACGTTCGTCGTTCGCACCATTCTACGGAATAACCGATACAAGATGGAAGTGTCAGCGTTGTTTAATGATTTAAGAAATGTTTACTTTTGGATGATGGATGGAGAATATGCTGTTGAAAGGATAGAAAGAGAA